>JAGFNQ010006729.1:337297-636104 GCA_024364735.1 Boesenbergia rotunda | reverse complement strand
CTTCTTTTATTTTATTTCTGTATTTTCTTATTTTTGTAATGTCCAAAATGAAGACGGTGGATGGTCCATCCGAAGACGGAGTTATGGAGGGAGCCGACGACACGTGGCGGTCAAAGGAGAAGCTTGGAGAAGCTAACCCTAGGTTGACCGTCGGATCTTCTCATTGGCTTGAGAAGATTGTAGTAGGGTCATGATCAAATCACAAATTAAATTATTTTATTTTTCTTGTATGTGATGCATGCTAGTATAAAGTAATTAGAGCCTTTATGTGTATATGATACACCCCCTCTCGATTAGATTAGATCTAATTTAAATCGACTCGTAAATGCCTACCAAGTTTTGATACCTATCACTACCTCGATCATTTGTTGTTGTTGAATCTGCCAAAGCAGAGCAACACATTTAATCTTGGTAGGGTACGGAGGGACAATCTTGGTCCCGCCTATCACGGCTTGGGTGAGAACAAAACTCAATCAGATTGAGTGAAACTAGTTAACTCGGTCGGATCGAGTCCAACTATAGGCATATTCCAATCGTTGGAAAGGTAGGATAAAAATCGCATTTATATTAAAACTTGGGCGATTTAGCCAAAGCTAACTCAAGTTTTTATGTAAATGTAAATTTTAATCCTATAAACAAGAGTTGCATAGAGATGTAATCGGTAAATTATTACCTACCGATCGTACTAAGTCTTGGGCGATTTAGCCAAAGCTAACTCAAGGCTTAGTATGATGTGGATCTTGTCCCACTATATTATAGTTAAATTAGATAGAATCTTGTAGCGTGGTTTGACCACATCTATGACTTGATTCTACAAATTTTCCTATAATTCAGTGGGAGAATCATTTAATTAAAGGCCTAATTAAATGAAAAGGGAATATGTTATTTAATTTCTGCATTTTATTGTTGTAGATTGCCATGTCGACAAACGCAAATACTCTCTCTCTGCGATCTGTCCTTGAGAAGGACAAGCTCAATGGAGCAAACTTCCTGGACTGGTACAGGAACTTGAGAATAGTTCTCAAGCAAGAACGTAAACTGTACGTTCTGGAGCAGCCTATTCCCGAGGCACCTCCTGCCAGTGCCACGCGAGCTGACCGTGATGCTCACAAGAAGCATCAAGATGACGCATTAGATGTGTCATGCCTTATGCTCGCAACCATGAACTCTGAGCTTCAGAAGCAACATGAGTTAATGGATGCTTTCGATATGGTTGAGCATCTGCGTCAACTGTATCAAGGACAAGCAAGGCACGAGAGATTTGAGATCTCTAAGGCACTGTTTCAGTGCAAGATGCAAGAAGGGACTCCCGTAGGTCCCTATGTACTCAAGATGATTGGGTACATAGAGAATCTACAGAGATTGGGATTCCCACTGGGCCAAGAGCTGGCCACAGACTTGATCTTGCAGTCCCTACCCGAAAGTTATAGTCAATTTGTCATGAACTGGAACATGAACGAAATTGACAAGCCCCTGCCTGAGATGCTCAGCATGTTGAGAACTGCTGAGCTCAATCTTAAGAAGGCCAAGCCCATTTTGATGGTGCAGAAGGACAAAGGTAAGGGCAAGCCCAAAGGCAAGGGAAAGTCTCAAGCCAAGGGCAAGGGCAAGGGCAAAGCACTGAAACCCAAAGGAGGGGTTGCCAAGGATGCTACCTGCTTCCACTGTGGTGAGACCGGACACTGGAAGCGGAACTGCAAGAAATATATGGAAGATCTCCAGAAGAAGAGAAGTCAGACTTCTACTTCAGGTATTCATGTTATAGAAGTCAATTTGTCTATTTCTACATCATGGGTATTAGATACCGGATGTGCTTCTCACATTTGTACTAATGTGCAGGCGCTGAGAAATAGCAGGGCATTGACAAAGGGCGAGGTGGACTTACGAGTTGGCAATGGAGCAAGAGTTGCTGCTGTTGCTACAGGAGTTTATATGCTATCTCTGCCCTCTGGGCTTGTACTAGAGTTAGATGATTGTTATTATGTGCCTGCTCTGACTAAGAACATAGTTTCTGTTTCTTGTTTAGACAAGAAAGGATTTTCGTTTATAATAAAGAACAAATGTTGTTCAGTTTATTTAAATGAAATGTTCTATTGTAGTGCACCTCTGATGAACGGACTCTATCTTCTAGACTTAGAAAACCCTATCTATAACATAAATACCAAAAGGCTCAAGTCTAATGACTTGAACCAAACCTATATCTGGCACTGTCGCTTAGGCCATATAAATGAGAGTCGCCTATCTCAGCTCCATAGAGATGGTTTGCTGGACTCATTTGATTTTGAATCATTTGAGACATGCGAGTCTTGCCTTCTTGGCAAGATGACCAAGACTCCATTCAGTGGACACAGCGAAAGAGCAACCGATTTGTTAGGTCTTATACATAGCGATGTATGTGGCCCTTTCAATGTTGCTGCCAGAGGTGGTTATAGGTACTTCATTACATTTACTGATGATTTCAGTAGATATGGTTATGTGTACTTGATGACACATAAGTCAGAATCCTTTGAAAAGTTCAAAGAATTCAAGAATGAAGTACAAAACCAGCTTGGCAAGAGTATTAAAATACTTCGATCAGATCGAGGTGGAGAATACCTCAGCCATGAGTTCCGTGACTATCTAGCTGAGTGTGGGATTCTGTCCCAACTCACTCCTCCTGGAACACCACAATGGAATGGTGTGTCCGAAAGGAGGAATCGTACCCTATTAGATATGGTGCGATCCATGATGAGTCACACAGATCTTCCTATATCCTTTTGGGGATATGCTCTGGACACGGCAGCCTTCACTCTTAACCGTGTTCCATCAAAGGCTGTAGTAAAGACACCATATCAGATATGGACTGGGAAGAGTCCCCAGATGTCTTTTATGAGAATTTGGGGTTGTGAAGCTTACGTACGACGTCAAGTTTCAGAAAAACTAGGACCCAAATCTGACAAGTGCTATTTTGTAGGATATCCCAAGGAAACGAAGGGATATTACTTCTACATTCCCAGTCAGCACAAAGTGTTTGTGGCAAAAACTGGGGTTTTTCTAGAAAGAGACTTTGTTTCTAGAAAAACTAGTGGGAGTACGTTCGATCTTGAAGAACTTCAAGATATGGACCATAGCACTGAGGCCTTGATGGAGGTTGAACAGGAACCACAAAATGTTGTGGATCATGAGGTTGTTACACAAGGAGTTATGGAACAACAGCCTGTTCAAGTAGACCTACCTCTTCGCAGGTCTGGTAGGGTACGTCATCAGCCTGAGAGATATTCATTTCTCTTGTCTGATGACAATGACGTTGTGCTCATTGAGAATGAGCCTACAACCTATCAGGAAGCTGTGATGAGCCCAGACTCTGAGAAATAGCTTGAGGCCATGAGATCCGAGATGGATTCCATGTACACCAACCAAGTTTGGACCTTGGTTGATCCACCTGAAGGGGTAAAACCCATTGGGTGTAAGTGGGTCTTTAAGAGAAAGACTGACATGGGAGGACTTACGCATACCTATAAGGGTAGACTGGTAGCAAAGGGTTTCAAACAAATTCATGGTATTGACTATGATGAAACCTTTTCTCCAGTAGCGATGTTTAAGTCCATAAAGATCATGCTTGCTATTGCAGCATACCACGATTATGAGATCTGGCAGATGGATGTCAAAACCGCGTTCCTGAATGGGAACCTACTCGAGGATGTGTACATGACACAACCTGAGGGTTTTGTAGATCCAAAGCATACTGGCAGAGTATGCAAGCTGCAAAGGTCCATTTATGGACTAAAGCAAGCTTCTCGGAGCTGGAATCTTCGATTCGATGATGTAATCAAACAGTTTGGTTTCATCAAGAATGAAGATGAACCCTGTGTCTACAAGAGGGTTGAAGGAAACATAGTAGTTTTCCTCATATTGTATGTGGATGACATACTACTCATTGGGAATGATATTCCTATGCTTCAGTCTGTGAAGACTTGGCTGGGAAATTTTTTCTCAATGAAGGACTTAGGTGAAGCAGCCTGTATTTTAGGCATCAAGATCTATAGAGATAGATCTAAGAGATTGCTTGGCCTAAGTCAGAGTACATACATTGACAAGGTCTTACTTCGGTTTGCCATGCAGAATTCCAAGAAAGGATTTCTGCCTATGTCACATGGTATGAGTCTTTCGAAGACTCAAAGTCCCTCTTCTAGAGAGGAGAGAGACCGCATGGATCAGATCCCTTATGCCTCGGCCATAGGATCTATCATGTACGCCATGCTATGTACTCGTCCTGATGTCTCGTATGCTTTAAGTATGACGAGTAGATACCAGTCAGATCCAGGTGAGCGTCACTGGATAGCGGTCAAGAATATTCTTAAGTACTTGAGAAGGACTAAAGAATATTTCTTGATATTTGGAGGCTCAGAGGAGCTATCTGTAAAAGGTTACAGTGATGCCAGCTTCCAAACCGACCAGGATGATTATCGGTCGCAATCAGGGTTCGTATTTTGTCTGAATGGCGGGGCTGTGAGCTGGAAGAGTTCGAAGCAGGACACAGTTGCTGATTCTACAACAGAGGCTGAGTATATTGCTGCATCAGAAGCAGCAAAGGAGGCAGTTTGGATCCGCAAGTTCGTTGCAGAGCTTGGGGTGGTTCCTAGCATTGCAGATCCCATAGAGCTCTATTGTGACAATAATGGAGCTATAGCGCAGGCTAAGGAACCTCGCTCACACCAGCGGACCAAACATATACTACGGCGCTTCCATCTCATTCGAGAGATCATCGATAAAGGAGATGTGAAGATATGCAGAGTACCCTCAGAGGCTAACGTCGCAGATCCCCTGACCAAGGCTTTGGCACAGAGAAAGCATGATGGTCACACTAGATCATTGGGTATTAGATACTACAGTGATTGGCACTAGTGCTAGTGGGAGATTGTTAGTGAGAGCCCTAGAGCCAATCATGTGATGATTATATAGACTCATTTGTATCATATTCCTGTGTATAAATAAAGGCATGTTTTATGGTTATTATACTTACGTGTATTTGTGCCGAATAGCTAAGCATAATAATGTTCTTGAGTAGAAGATTCTTATCTATATCAATCGATTAGTTGAATCGATAGTGAGATGATATAGAGAACACTACTCTAAATAATTCCTAGTCAAGTATTAACATTCAAGGACAATGTTGATACGTAGAGGCTAGCATGTAAGTCAACATGATGACTTGATCTCACAAGTCATGGATATAGAGATATCAAGTTGACACATGGGTATGCATTGGAGAATGTATACTGAATGACCCGCCATGAGAAAGTATCATGGATCGTTATATGAGTGTCATATACTTTCTCATGTGGCTATTAGTATGACTATTAGTCCTTGGACCTGAAGTCACCATGGATTCCTACATAAGGAGTTACGTACTTTGGCTTCGTCAAACGTCACCCGTAAATGGGTGGACTATAAAGGCGATTACTGGGTATGTAACAAATTATGGAGAGGGATGTGAGTGATGTAGATGGGATCTATCCCTCCTATATGACGGGAGCGATATCGTATTCTTGATAGAGTTAGACCACAAAGTGCATGGCCATGCCCAAGTGAGTCAATATGAGATATTGAGCTTATTTGATTAGTGTGAGTCTACTTGGAGTTCAAGATATAGATTGACTCGAGGATGACACGGTCTATGCCTCAATTGAGTCAATCTAGATATCAAGGATAGAGGGACATTATCATATATTGTGAGAGTCACAATTATTAGTCACAAGGTGATGTTGGATCTCAACATTCTTGTAACTTGGGTAGCAATGATGTGTTGCTAGATACCGCTCATTGCTTATGTTTCTAAGAGGTTAGAAGCATTGCCAACGTTACAAGAACCTATAGGGTCACACGCAAAGAACCAATAGATGGAGAAAATTGAAGTCAAGTTTGACTTGGCTAAATATGGAAAGTCCATAAAAGGCAAGTTTGACTTGACCTAAATCCAAATCAAGTTTGACTTGACTTGGTTCCACTTCAAGTTAGACTTGACATGGGAGAAGAAATGGAGTCAAGTTTGACTTGACTATTTATGGAAAGTCCATAAAAGACAAGTTTGACTTGACCGAAATCCAAATCAAGTTTGACTTGACTTGGTTCCACTTCAAGTTAGACTTGACATGGGAGAAGAAATGGAGTCAAGTTTGACTTGACTATTTATGGAAAGTCCATAAAAGGTAAGTTTGACTTGACCTAAATCCAAATCACCTCACCTTGAATTGACCAAGTGATGACTTGGCTTGGTTTTTGACTAAGTGTGTATGCCACATCATTTCCAAGGTGGTAACCCCTCCCATTTGAATTTGAATTCAAATGGAGGAGGTTATGGCATGTTATGGCCGGCCACTTAATGGCCATTAATGGCCATTAAGTGGCCGGCCACAAAGGGTGAACAAAAAGGGATTTGGGTTCCCTTTTTCGTGAGTGGCTCTTCTTCTTCCTCTGGATTTTTTCTTTTGAAGTTCTTGCTATACTTCTCCTCTTGTCGAAACCTAGAAGGTGCTAGCACACCTAAGGTTTTGATCCATCTATTTTGTTCGCGTGGATACATATAGAGGAGTGTCTGCCTTGATACTCTACGAGATCCGGCGGCTTTTTGGACAAGCGGGAAAGCAAAGGGCTACGCATCAAGGGTAATGGTTCTATCATGTAGATCTAATGTAGATTTAGTAGCGAAACTCGTACTCGTAATTTATTTTATGTTCGCACGGATCCCGTGGCCGAACTTCTGGGGTTTCCGCAACGCAAAAAGCGGTTTTTGCGGCCTAGAATGACTATCAATAAGCAGTAGTTTTCGCTAGGGTTAGTCAAGTTAAGTGTTTCTATTCAAGTTAGATTTTCTAAACTTGACACTAAACTTGATTGCTGTAAAATTTGTATTTAGTGCCCCAATTACTGCAGATGCATTGACTTAAAGCATCTTGAATTAAGGCAAAGACCTAAGCATCTCAACCCTTTCTAGGTTATCAACCAAGAGTATCCTAAGGTGCTTGTGAGATGCTGGCTTCTAAATCTATAGGTGCATGCAGTTCTAGGGTTAGGGCCTAAGCTAAGTCCATTTGCGAAAAAAAACCTAGTTTTGAAAGGGGGTAGTTTTGAAAGAAAACTAAGTCGAAAAAGATTTAAAACAAACTGATTTTGAAATTTAGTAAAACAGTTTTTCAAAATTTTATTTTTAGAAACTGATATTTTTTTAAAAAAATAGTAGAGTTAATCTATGTTTGATCGATAGAACCGATAGAGGGTGGGGGGTGAATATCGGTATTTTTTCTTTCGGAAAATTAAGAGCACGTGCACAGCGGAAAATAAAAAACAACACAGAGACGCAGTCGTTTTTACTTGGTTCGGAGCCTGTGTCGACTCCTACTCCAAGGCCCACGGTCGTTGACCGTTTACTTTGGGCAATTCTATATCAGGCGCAAAGTCGTTTACAAAAGATTACAGAATTAGAATTACGTACAGTAAACTTTAAAATAACTCTTTTACCGACGTCCAGAGTAGATCGATTATTTCGGGGCAGCAGGACGTCGTCGGCTCGATTTGGAGAGTTTCCGGAGCAAGGCGCGAGAGCAGAAGAGCTTTGAGGCGTTGAATGAATTGATTCCTTGAAGCCTTGGTCGAGGGTCCCTTATATAGGGCCTGGGGGCGCCCGGGATGTCGGGGGCGCCCCCCACGTGGCATATGATCCGGTTGGATCTCGGTCGCCATCTGATCCCTTCCTTCTCGGGATAGATGTTGACCGGGGCGCCCGAAGCGCTCGGGGCGCCCGGGTTGACCGGGTCAAACACTTATCTGGCTTCGCTGGCTTCTGGATCGAGGCATGCGCATGGGGGCGCCCGGGACGCTGGGGGCGCCCGGGAGCAGCGGGGGCGCCCGGGAGCACGAGGGTGCCCGGCCCAGCATCTATTCGAACCCTTTTTCTCTTTACTTGTTTTGTATGCACCTTGGGGGCGCCCGGGACACTCCGGGCGCCCTACTCAGCCATTGCCTCTCTCCTTTGAGGCTTTCTGAGCTGCAGACACACGTTCCTTCGGTCCTGCATCCAGGGTTAGTCCAAAACACAATAACATAATAAATTATTAGATTATACAGCCTTAGCTGTCTTGGTTCTGACTTTGGTCTCCAAAATGGAGCCCTAGGTCGAACCGACGCCTACTGTTCCCTCGACGGGGAACGCGTCCTCACCTACTCCTCTCGGGAGAATTTACTTGATGCCAACCGTTCCTTTGGTTGGACTTTTGCCTGACGGTCCTTTGTCAGGTCTTGGATGCTGGCAGTCCTTCGCCAGTTGCCTAGCAGTCCTTCTCTAGGGCTTGGATACTGGCAGTCCTTCGCCAGTTGCCTAGCAGTCCTTCGCTAGGGCTTTGTATCCTGGCAGCCCTTCGCCAGGTGCCTAGCAGCCCTTCGCTAGGACTTTGGTTCCTGGCAGCCCTTCGCCAGGTGCCTAGCAGCCCTTCGCTAGGACTTTGTTTCCTGGCAGCCCTTCGCCAGGTGCCTAGCAGCCCTTCGCTTGTACATTGTTTCCTGTCAGCCCTTCACCAGGTGCCTAGCAGCCCTTCGCTAGGACTTTTCCTGTACACTTGAGTAACATTGTTAGATCACCAAATAAACTTAACTTTGAATCCTTTGCCAATATCAAAACAAGGTTCGATATGGTGCTTCCTGCACCAACAATCTCCCCCTTTTTGATTTATGGCAACACAATTCAAAGTTAAGTAAAAACATATAACAGTTATGCACGACTGTTAAAACCAATCAATCTGAGCAGTGTAAAGTTAAACAACCAATGTAGTTTTGTAAAATTTTATTTACCCTGCTACCTTGAAGTATTTTGTTAACATACTTAACTTTGACCTTTTCTCCCCCTTTGACATATATCAAAAACATACATGGGCGGACAAGGTAAAATTTTGAAGAGTTTTGCAAACCTAAGTTTTGTAAAAAAACTTTTACTTACAAGACTTTACCAAAAAAAATTTACTTAGGCAAATTTTCCATTCTTGAAGCCAAATTTCCAAAAAAAATTCAACTTTTAGAGTTTGGAAAAAATTTATTTACTAAAGAAAATTTTGCACATTTAGACGAATTTACTTGGAAACACTTTGTGCATTTTGAAAAACATAATTCTTAAGAAATTTCTAGGCAAGTTTTTCCCCAAAGAAGACTTTACTTAGAAATATTTGCCAAAAAATTTTCAAAAAGTTTTGCTCAGACGAATCTTGTTTACTTAAGAAAAATTTCACTTAAAAAATTTGAAACACTTAGATACTTAGAGATTTTTATTTTACAAAAAATACCATCCTTTTTCTCTTTCTTTCTCTCCCCCTTGGCCATATATCAATAAAGAATTGAAAGATATATTTTGAAAGAGATTTTTTAAACAAATTTAAAAAAAATTATGTATCAGAGCCTATGAGTTTTGAAAACATAAAAATACTTAGCATAATTCTTGAAAGTATAGCACAAACTATAAACTGCATCAACAAAACTCCACTTAAAAAATATTTTATATTTGTAGGCAAGTCTTTTAGAAACTTTATGCACATAGAACACTATTGCCTTTACAAGTATTAGTACTTTTCAAAACATTATACTTTGAAAAATAGAAGTACTTTTGAAGATTATGAAAAAAAAATTAATTTTATTTTGAATACTTGACTTGATTTCTTTTCCAGTCTGACACAATCCTAGGAAACCTTGTTAACTACAAGGACATTTTCCTAAGTGTCCTGGAAGTTTTTCAACCCAAGTAAATATTATTTCAAAAATAATTTTATAAGCCACAAAACATTTTAAAATAATATTATTTTGTAAGACAAATATTTTCGACACAATTTTGAAAATATAGTGTATGAAAACATATTATTTAGAAATGTTTAATAACTCTTTTAATTTGACCTCCCCCTAAACTTGATACAGTCCTTGGAAGCTTGTTGACCACAAGTATTCTTCCTCTGAGTTCTTAGGGTTCAGTTCATATCAAAAGAATTATTTAATAATTTCAAGGATAATTGCCAAAGAAAATACTTGTTAGAAATAATTTCTTTTGGTTTAGACTCCCCCTAAATTTGACACATCCTCGGAGTCCTTGCAGATCATTATGTAGACCTTCCTTTGTGTCTTTAGGGTTTACTAAAATCAAAAGAATAGTTTTGAATACTAGCATGATAATATAATTTTAGAAAATTCAAATTGAAATGAAGATAATTTTAAAGCATAAACCCCGTTTTCGAAAAATATTTTGAAATGATAATGGTTTTTGTAAAGCACAATTTTCGAAAAATATAATGATTATTTGAAAACATAATTTCATTTTCCCATTTAAAAAAGTGAATATAGAGGACTGAGAAGGGGGAATGATTTCAAAAAATAGAAGTTTTTTTTTAAAGAAAAAAATAAATATCTAAGCCCGGACTGTAGACAAAAAGAAATATCCTAAGTAATCCCCAAGGTAACTTTTTGTCATACATGAATAAACTAATTTTCAAAAAAAAAATATTTGTATAATGGTAAAGGAAAGAAATAAATGTTATGAAATAAATTTCGGGTTAGTGAACAAAAGAGACTTGATTTTAATTACAATGATTTGAAACATTGACTCTTAGTTAAAAAGTTAAATTTGATTTTTGTGAAAATGAAAATTTAGAGGGTTAAGTTTGTTTAGTTGAATTAAATTTTAATTTTAAATTTGAATTTGATTGAATTAAATTTAATTGATTTAATTGAATTTAATTGGTTTAATTAAGATTTAATTGAATTTAATTGGTTTAATTAAGATTTAATTGAATTTAATTGATTTAATTAAGATTGATTAATTTGAAAGATTTGATTGAATTTAATTGATTTAATTAAGATTGATTAAATTTAATTGGTTTGATTAAGATTTAATTGAATTTAATTGGTTGGGTTGGACTCAACTTTTAGGTCCTAAACATCTCACCCATTTCTAAGTGACAAAACAGGATATCCTTAACTGTTTTGTGAGATGCATATTTTAATAGAAGGATTTATTTTGAAAAGTTAAATTAATTTTTAAACCCAATTTAAATTTATTTTGGATCTAAAGTTAACTGAAAATTTGTGTTAGATTCGAATTTAACAAAGAGTAAATTGAATTTGAATTTCAAAAATTGGCTTCCAGGTCTTGGCGAGGCACAAGGCCTTCTTTGGCCGTGGCCTTATTGGATCATCAACCCTTTCCTAGACAAAGCCTTTTAGTAAAATTTCATCTTCAAAATTACTTTTTGGTAACTTCTGGTCTAACTAGTTTGGGTCTTGGATCGGTAGCTTCGGCTAGTTTCACCAGTCTAAAGAGACCAAGTATACTTGACCTTATTAGAGTTGGTTTCCCTAACGTATTATCATCTCACCGCCACCCAATACTATGTTATTTAAATTTCAGTTAAGTTGGTTCAGTCCTTAAACTAATCAATCCTAATTCTAAGCAAAAAGGAAAAAAAAATTAAATAAAAAGCAACACACAATTTAAAGCAAACAAGACAAAAATGATTTAAGTTATATCATAATCGAAATAGAACTCTGGGTTTTTAAAATCAGCATGATTGTGAATTAAGTTTTGTAATGTATTGACCTTAACTAATTTACACGAATTAATCATGTTATTCAAGGTAAATATTGGATTTTTAAATACTGTAAATTTACCTTTTGATTTTTGGTTGGGTATCTCCCCCTTGATTCTCGCCATCTCTCTTTTGCTTGATTGTTTCTTCGGCATTTTGTAGCGGCCGCGAGCCAACCAGACCAGTTTCCAAGGATCCCTTCCTTCGTCGTCAGATTCTGAGTCTGAGTCGGACTCAGGTATTGGTTGAAGCTCCTTCTTTGGTGGTTCTTTAAGATTTTTCCCTGCAAAAGAATTTACACCTTCCTCGACCATTACAGTACCTGTTTGATTATTTAATTCAAATTTTGAAAAGAATTCAAAATCGGTTACCGTCTCAGATAATTCATCGTCTGATTCTGGTTCGACTTTGGATTCGGGTTCAGATTCTGACTCGGCTGTTTGTGCTTGGACCGAAAGGGCAAGATAACTTACCTGATCTTCTTCTTCATCTGAGATCTCTTGATGAAGATCAATTAGTTTTTCCTAGATTTCTCTGGCACATCTAATTGGACCTACTAGTTCGAGTTGCTCCTTAGTTAGGCCACATTGTATGATTGCAGTTGCCCTTGCATCAGTCTCGATTTGATTGAGGGTGTGTTCATCCAGTTTATCCCACTCGATTGATGACTCATCTTCTACGGGAAAAGAGAATCCCGTTTGGATGATTCGCCATAAGTCCATGTGGGCCTTCAGAAGGGACTCGATTTGACTTCTCCAATAATTGAAGTTCTCGCCGGAGAATAGCGGTGGACGGGCACTGTTCCATTCTCGATTGGCCATTTAAAATGATCTCTTGCACATAAAAAAAACAATAGAAATGTACCAAGACTTGATCTTGGATTAGTAGTGCGGGAAAAAAGGTAGCCCCAAAAAAAATAATTGCACGAATTTCGAGGCGAAATAATAATAAAATAATAAAAACAATTTATGATAAATTTTTGAAAATGATAATTTTGTCAATTCTGATTAATAATGAAAAAGTAAGATTTTAATGTTTGGGAAAAATTTCGCTCAAATTAAAGTAGCACGAATTTCGAGAAAAATATTAAAATAATAAAAAAAATTTATGACAAATTTTCAAAAATTGTTTATTTTATCAATTCAGACTTATGGTGAAAATATGAAAATTCAAAATTGAAAAAGGCGTAAGAATATTTTAAATCCACCTACAGATATTTTTTATTTTAAAATAAAAGGCGAAAAAATATCGAGTTGTGTTGATTAACTAGAAAGAAAGGAAATGAGATTAAAAATTTTGTAAATCCGAAAACCTTTCAAACTGGTGGTTGCACCAAGTTTGAATTACCCCGCTCTGATACCACTTGCTGGATCGATAGAACCGATAGAGGGGGGGGGGTGAATATCAGTATTTTTTCTTTCGGAAAATTAAGAGCACGTGCACAGCGGAAAATAAAAAACAACACAGAGACACAGTCGTTTTTACTTGGTTCGGAGCCTGTGTCGACTCCTACTCCAAGGCCCACGGTCGTTGACCGTTTACTTTGGGCAATTCTATATCAGGCGCAAAGTCGTTTACAAAAGATTACAGAATTAGAATTACGTACAGTAAACTTAAAAATAACTCTTTTACCGACGTCCGGAGTAGATCGATTATTTCGGGGCAGCAGGACGTAGTCGGCTCGATTTGGAGAGTTTCCGGAGCAAGGCGCGAGAGCAGAAGAGCTTTGAGGCATTGAATGAATTGATTCCTTGAAGCCTTGGTCGAGGGTCCCTTATATAGGGCCTGGGGGCGCCCGGGATGTCGAGGGCGCCCCCCACGTGGCATTTGATCCGGTTGGATCTCGGTCGCCGTCTGATCCCTACCTTCTTGGGATAGATGTTGACCGGGGCGCCCGAAGCGCTCGGGGCGCCCGGGTTGACCGGGTCAAACACTTATCTGGCTTCGCTGGCTTCTGGATCGAGGCATGCGCATGGGGGCGCCCGGGACGCTGGGGGCGCCCGGGAGCAGCGGGGGCGCCCGGGAGCACGGGGGCGCCCGACCCAACATCTATTTGAAACCCTTTTTCTCTTTACTTGTTTTGTATGCACCTTGGGGGCGCCCGGGACACTCCGGGCACCCTACTCAGCCATTGCCTCTCTCCTTTGAGGCTTTCTGAGCTGTAGACACACGTTCCTTCGGTCCTGCATCCAGGGTTAGTCCAAAACACAATAACATAATAAATTATTAGATTATACAGCCTTAGGTGTCTTGGTTCTGACTTTGATCTCCAAAATGGAGCCCTAGGTCGAACCGACGCCTACTGTTCCCTCGACGGGGAACGCGTCCTCACCTACTCCTCTCGGGAGAATTTACCTGATGCCAACCGTTCCTTTGGTTGGACTTTTGCCTGACGGTCCTTTGTCAGGTCTTGGAAGCTGGCAGTCCTTCGCCAGTTGCCTAGCAGTCCTTCGCTAGGGCTTTGATACTGGTAGTCCTTCGCCAGTTGCCTAGCAGCCCTTCGCTAGGACTTTGGTTCCTGGCAGCCCTTCGCCAGGTGCCTAGCAGCCCTTCTCTAGGACTTTGTTTCCTGGCAGCCCTTCGCCAGGTGCCTAGCAGCCCTTCGCTTGGACTTTGTTTCCTGGCAGCCCTTCGCCAGGTGCCTAGCAGCCCTTCGCTAGGACTTTTCCTGCACACTTGAGTAACATTGTTAGATCACCAAATAAACTTAACTTTGAATCCTTTGCCAATATCAAAACAAGGTTCGATATGGTGCTTCCTGCACCAACAATCTATTCTACAGTGCACAATCCTAACTGCAAGAAATCAGTACTCATAAGCTAGTTAACATAGAATAGTCAACACAGTCATATAGGTAAACATAAGTCAACCCTACTGAGTAGGGGTAGTCAAATAGGTACTGGTACAATACTAAGCAAATCTAGGACGAGGGACCGGGATGATCAGAGGAGCCTGGCTGCCAGGATCGAAATAGGGTCATCATCTCGTGATACTCTGCCTCTCTGGCCTCCCTCTCGGCTCTAAGGGCGCTCATGTAATTGTTGTAGTAGTCCAGATTTGTCTCCATGTTCTCGGCATGATTGGCCTCCACTTCCTCTCGGAGGCTCTGAACACGTGTCTCTAGCTGTGCCACTCGATCGTAAAGTGTCAGAGGAGCGGGCTGAAACAAGTGAAGTCCTATGTCGATGTCTAGCTGGTGAATCAGGGCGTACAGGAGAAAGGCGTGGAATGGTCGCATAGTGGTGACGTCCCTGGTGGATAATGGCAGAATACATCGGACTATGACCCTATATAGAGCGTAGTCCTGGACCTCTAATTCGACAGACTGAAATCGTCTGGCCACGGGTCGTCTAAAGAAATATGAGTGCAATGTATCTAAGGTAATCTGAGAGTAGGGAGCATCAAAGGGAGGCTCCCTAGGAGGGTAACAACAGAAGGTGGACTGCGAAAGTCGTAGTCCTAGGAATCGGTTGAGTAATGTTGGTGTGATAGTTAAGGGGATTCCTTGAACAGTGGTGGAGGATATGAGATTATCCTGTCTAATTATGTTATTGTAAAATTCTACACATAAGGAAGTATTGATTGGGTGGGTGCAGAATACGAGATTGTCAAGTTGGTAAAAGTTTATGATGTTCATTGCTAAGGGACAGGATTGGGAAAAAATTGTCTATTCAAGTAGCTCGTCTTGATAGGTTTATAGGAGGTACGAGTGAACTTATTGCACAATTCTAAATTCGGAAACCTAGGATCAGGACTAGGTTGGGTACCGGGTTCTGCCTGGTTTGGTCGGCGTCTACTAAGAGAAAGAATGTGTATTTAAAGAAAGTATGCATTTAGAGAAAAATTAAAAAGAAATTAGCTTAAAAAAATTGTACCGGGCTGCTCGGGGAGGAATTGTTGAAGATGAGAGCTTGAGAGGGTTGCAAGATCTCTTGGAAAGTAGATAGGAGAGGGAGTGGTTTGAGTGTGAAGAGGAGAAGGGGCAAGGAACCCCTTTTATAGGCAGTTTCGGGCGCCCTTTATCGGGAGGGCGCCCTGTCTGGGTAGGGCGCCCTGGCCAGGGCTGCAGCTGCCTTTAGGCAGCTTTCTGCCATTGAAGGACTATACGAGGGCGCCCGGGAGAACGAGGGCGCCCTGGTCAGCATGCAGTGGCAAATGACAGCTTTTGACCATAACCTCGGGGCACCCGCAAGGGATTGGGCGCCCTTAGGACTGGTTTTTGACCATATTTGACCCGATTTGAGTGTTTTGACCAAGGTTTGTCTACACTGACCGTGGTTTGACTGCATTGACCGTAGTTTGACTATTATGACCATAATTTGACTATTTTGACCATAGTTTGACTATTTTGACAAAGATTTGACTTGCATTATTTCAATGCCGTCCTAAACTAAATATTAAACAAAATGCAGTTATTGAATAAGTCTTCATTATGTTTACTGTCTCACCTAGTCTAGGGTTCTCAATCACGTTAGCCTTATAGGTTTTGTGAGACAGGTTTTGATAAAAGAATTTTTGAAAATCATGATTTATTTTGAAAATCTTAATTAATTTTTGAAAACATTTGAATTTATTTTGAAAGGAGATGTTTGAATCTATACTTAACTGAAAATTGTGTTAGATTTGAATTTTGCAAAAAGTAATTTGAATTTGAAATTCAAAAATTGGCTTCCAGGTCTTGGCGAGGCACTAGGCCTTCTTTAGTCGTAGCCTTATTAGATCATCAACCCTTTCCTTGACAAAGTCGTTTAATGAAGTTTCATTTTTAAAATTAATCTTTGAAAAAGTTCTGGTCTAACTAGTTTGGATTTTGGATCGGTAGCTTCGGCTAGTTTCACCAGTCTAAAGAGACCAAGTGAACTTGATCTTATTTGAATTGGTTTCCCTAACGTACTATCATCTCACCTCCACCCAATACTATGTTGTCAAGTTTCAGTTAAGTTTGTTTAGTCCTTAAACTAACCTAAGTCTAAGCATGGTAAATTGCAGAAATTTAAATAAACAATCAATCAGGCAATTTGCAAGAATTAGATTTTATTTAACAATAAAAATAGTTTTTAATTTGGCTCCCCCTGGACTATAGCCACGATAATGATTAGGCAAGATGTGAATCTTGTCCTTGGGGATCCAATACTGATTTAATCCAGTCGGTTTGTTTAGGCACAGTTTTGGTACTCATGCCTTAACTTTACCTCTGGACTGATTCAGTACAGCAAAGTAAGATCTTTGTCGGGATTTGGTTCTATAGCCAAGTCCGGATCGATTTAGAACGGACTTCTGTTTTCCAAGAATCATGTCAAGACCCTTGGAACCAGAAGTGAATCGTTCTAAGGCCGCTCTAAGATCCTTAACCTGAGTTTTCAGGGATGAGTTCTCTTTCTCAAGTTTTTCAACTTGAGTAGGAGTTCCTTCTTGAACTTTCTCGGTTAAGGGTTTAGAGTCAGCTCCCTCTTTCAGGAGTTTTACTTCCTGTCGGAGGGATTCGACTCGGAGTTTGGCTTTCGCCAAATCTCAAGAGAGATATGAAATTAAATCATTTAATTGACTTTTACTGAAACCGCTTACCTTGATTTCGCCGTCTTCTGAAAAGGTTAGTTTGCCATCGTCCTTTTCTGACTCTGACTCGGTCTCAACTTCTTCTGAAGCGGTCAACGCTAGTAGGTTTGACTGGGGTTCTTCTTCTTCTTCTTCTGATGAAGATTCGTCCCAGGTTGCTTGGAGTGCTTTCTTCCTTCTTGTCTTTTTGTTCTCTTTTAGATTTGGACCTCCGTCTTGTAGTGGCCCTTCTTCTTGCACTCGTAGCAGGTTACGTTAGGCTTGTTTTTGTTATTCACGGGTTCAGCGGTTCGTCCTTTCTTCGGCTTGTCCTCCGTGTGTTGACTTGGTTTATCAATTTCTTATAGTAGCTTCGGGCCAGTCGGACTAGCTCAGATTGATCTCCTTCTTCGTCTTCTGCGTCTGAGTCTGAGTTGGACTCGAGTTCAGTTTGAGGTTTCTTCTTTGTAGATCTTCCAATTTTTCCCGCAACAAAGGCAATTCCTTTCTCGACCATATTGGAGTTAGTTTGTTCGTGCAGTTCTAATTCGGAAAATAATTCGTCTAGTTTAATTTTAGAAAGATCCCTTGAGACCTTGTTGTTGGTGCAGAAGGCACCAAAGTCTAACCTGTGTTTTGATAATGGCAACATAGGTCAAAAGTTAAGTCTTACTTGTTTTCTAACAAGTTATTTTAAGTGTGCAGTATCCAAGCCCTAGCGAAGGATTGCTAGGCAACTGGCGAAGGACTGCCAGTATTAAAGCCCTAGCAAAGGACTGCTAGGCAACTGGCGAAGGATTGCCAGTCTTAAAGCCCTAGCGAAGGACTGCTAGGCAACTGGCAAAGGACTGCCAGTATCCAAGACCTGACAAAGGACCGTCAGGCAAAAGTCCAACCAAAGGAGCGGTTGGCATCAGGTAAATTCTCCCGAGAGGAGTAGGTGAGGACGCGTTCCCCGTCGAGGGAACAGTAGGCGTCGGTTCGACCTAGGGCTCCATTTTGGAGACCAAAGTCAGAACCAAGACAGCTAAGGCTGTATAAATCTAATAAATTATTATGTTATTGTGTTTTGGACTAACCCTGGATGCAGGACCGAAGGAACGTGTGTCTGCAGCTCAGAAAGCCTCAAAGGAGAGAGGCAGTTACTGAGTAGGGCGCCCGGAGCGTCCCGGGCGCCCCCAAGGGCCATACAAAACAAGTAACAAGAATAATGGTTCGAATACACACTGGGTCGGGCGCCCCCGTGCACCCGGGTGCCCCTGCTGCTCCCGGGCGCCCCCTGCGCTGTGGGCGCCCCCATGCGCATACATCGAACCTGAAGCCTTCGAAGCCAAGAGATGAGGTTTTGACCCGGTCAATACGGGCGCCCCGAACGACCCGGGCGCCCCGGTCAAAGCGGATCCAGAGGATCAGACGCGACCGAGGTTTGTGCGGATCAAAAGCCACATGGGGGGCGCCCCCGACGTCCCGAGCGCCCCCTAGCCCTATATAAAGGGCCCTCGACCCCAGGCTTCCGACAACAATTCTTTCAACGCCTCAAAGCTCCTCTACACTCGTGCCTTGCTCCAAAAACGCTTCACCTCGAGCCTACGACGTCCCGCTGCCCCGAAAAAGAGTCGATACACTCCGGACGTCGGTAACGAAGAGCTTAATATTTGATTGTTATTTTATTGCACTATCTCTGTAATTGAAATTATTGTAATCTATTTGCGCGAATATAGAATTGCCCATAGTAAACGGTCAACGACCGTGGGCCTTGGAGTAGGAGTCGACACAGGCTCCGAACCAAGTAAAAATCACTGTGTCTTTGTGCTGTGTCTCGTATTTTTATTTCCGCTGTGCACTTACTCTTAGTTTTCCGAAAAAGAACGATTTCCGATATTCACCCCCCCTCTATCGATTTTTCACGATCCAACAAGTGGTATCAGAGCGGGGAATTCAAACTTGGTACAACCACCAGTTTGAAAATTTTTTTCGAATTTTTTTTTAATTTAATTATTTCTTTTTTTTGTACTTAATTATCTTTATCCCACACTGCTAATCCAAGACCATGTCTTGGGACACCTTTGTTTGTAAGTTTCCTTTTACAGAACAAATGTCTATGCAAGAGGGATTCAGCACCGCTAGACCTCCACTCTTCAGTGGAGGAGACTTTTCCTACTGGAAAAGTCGCATGGAGGTCCACCTGAAAACTCAGGTGGACATGTGGATCATTATCCAGTCCGGTCTGGAGATCCCCCGAAATGCGGAAGGACTTCCACAAAGCTACTCGGAGTGGGACAACACTCTAAAGCGCAAGATAGAAGCCGACGCAAAAGCAACGCAAACCCTACAATGCGGGCTGACAAAGGAAGAGCTGAACCGAGTGGGCCCCTTCAACAGTGCAAAAGAGCTATGGACAAAACTGATCGAGCTGCACGAAGAGACAGAGGCACCCGTAGTCCAATCTCCTAGCTCTGACCGCCTCAGTCGAAACCAAGTCAGAATCAGAACAAGAGGACGACGAGCTGACCTTCACAGAAGACGGAGAAATTAAGGTAACTGGTTTTAATAGATTACAGTTAACTGAATTGATTTCTTTTCTTTCTCGTGATTTGGCAAAAGCCAAACTCCGGGTCGAATCCCTCCGACAGGAAGTAAAACTCCTGAAAGAGGGAGCTGACTCTAAACCCTCAACCGAGAAGGTTCAGGAAGGAACTCCCACTCAAGTTGAAAAACTTGAAAAGGAAAACTCCTCCATGAAAACTCAGGTTAAGGATCTTAGATCAGCCCTAGAACGATTCACTTCTGGTTCCAAAAATCTTGACATGATTCTTGGGAAACAGAAGTCCGTTCTAAATCGATCTGGACTTGGCTACCGAACCAAATCCCGACAAAGATCGTATTTGGCTGTACTGAATCAGTCCAGAGGCAAAATTCAGGCATGGGTACCTAAACTATGCCTGAACAAACCAACTGGATCAAATCAGTATTCGATCCCCAAGGACAAGATTCACATCTTGCCTAATCATCACCGTGGCTTTAGTCCAGGGGGAGCCAAACTGAAAACTATTTTCATTATTAGATAAACTTGTATTTCTTGATTGAAACTGCTTGTTTGATTGTCTATTTAATTTCTGCAATTTACCATGCTTAGACTTAGGTTAGTTTAAGGACTAAACAAACTTAGCTAAAATTTGACAACATAGTATTGGGTAGAGGTGAGATGATAGTACGTTAGGGAAACCAATTCTAAAAAGATCAAGTTCACTTGGTCTCTTTAGACTGGTGAAACTAGCCGAAGCTACCGATCCAAAACTCAAACTAGTTAGACCAGAAATTTTTCAAATAATAATTTTGAAAATGAAATTTCATTAAAAGGCTTTGTCAAGGAAAGGGTGGATGATCCCATAAGGCTACGACCAAAGAATGCCTAGTGCCTCGCCAAGACCTGGAAGCCAATTTCTGAAATTCAAATTCAAATTATTTTTGTCAAATTCGAATCTAGCACAAAAATTCAGTTATTTGTAGATTTAAACTTCTTTTAAAATTTTTTTAAAAATTAATTAAGTTTTCAAACTTAATCAAAACTTTTCAAAATAGTTTTTCTAATCTAAACCTGTCTCACGAAACCTATAAGGTTAACGTGATTGAAAACCCTAGATTCGGGTGAGACAGACTAGGCAGTGAAACTCAATTTAAGCTATTCCTGATTCTAATTGGATCCAAATCAAGAAGATTCTTTATGCGTAGGAACATAAAGATTTGGACCAATGGATGTTGGATAGCGGTTGCTCCAGACACATGACTGGAGATAAATTGAAGTTCACCAAGCTCAAACTCAAAAACCTAGGCTCAGTAGCATTTGGCAATAATGCCACACTCAAGGTAATTGGGTCAGGTAACATTGAGCTTAAATCTGATTTTATTATTAAGAAAGTTCTATTGGTTGAAAACTTTAATTTTAATTTGCTTAGCATAAGTCAGTTATGTGATTCGGGTTATAGAGTAACTTTCAACAGTTCCAACTGCCTAATTAAAAATGAACAAGACTCAAAAATCATACTCAAGGGCACTAGGAAAAACAATGTATACACTATAAATCTTCCTATTATACCCAAATGTATGTTAACACAATTAGAACAATCAAACCTCTGGCATAGGAGATTAGGACATACCAATTTAAGAACTATCTCAAAAATTACCCAACTTGGCTTAATCAAAGGTATCCCCAACATCAAAAATAATGAAAACCTAATATGTGAATCATGTAATCAAGGTAAGCAAACCAAATCCAATCACAAACTAATTCAGTCTGATTTAACTCAAACCACACTTGAGCTTCTGCACCTTGACCTATTTGATTCACATAGAGCCAAGTCACTAAGAGGGAACCGATACTGCTTAGTAATAGTTGATGATTACTCTAGATTTACCTGGGTTAGGTTCCTAAAAACCAAAGATGAAACCCTAAATCTATTTATTAAATTTTGTAAACTAATTGAAAATCAAAATGACACTAAAATTAAAAGACATAGGAGTGATCACGGGGGAGAATTTGAAAATCACAAATTTGAGGAATTCTGTAAGGTAAATGGGTATTTACATGAATTTTCATGTCCTAGAACCCCCCAACAAAATGGGATAGTTGAGCGAAGGAATAGAACACTACAAGAAGCCGCTAGGGCTATGCTCAACGAGTTTAAACTAGCAAACCAGTTCTGGGCAGAAGCAACTAGTACAGCCTGTTATATCCAAAATAGGGTTTTGATTAATAAGCGACACAATAAAACCCCCTATGAACTGTACTACCATAGACTCCCAAACATACACTACCTAAGAGTCTTTGGATGCAAAGTCCATATCCTAAACACCAAAGACTATTTAGGAAAATTTCAATCCAAGTCAAACCCAGGCATTTTTTTAGGGTATTCAACCACAAGTAGAGCCTATAGAGTTTACAACAAACAAACTAAGAAAATCGAAGAAACAACCAACTTAATTTTTGATGAAGAAATCAATTCAAATTCTAATAATCAAGAACCAACTTCATCAAACTCTGACCAAGAAAATAATGAACAACTTATTGAACCATTAATTGAACCCTTAAACGAACTAACTATTGAACCAATTAATGAATTAAGTGAATCAAGTATCCAACCAACAAATGAACCAGCCCAAAGAGTCGAATCAAATAGTGAACCAAACCTACCAGCCGGACCTGAGGCTGAACCAAGCTCTAGAAGAACCAAGAAACCCAGACTCAGTCACCCAACTGATCAAATTGTGGGTGATCCAACTCTAGGAGTCAGGACTAGATCCTCCTATAGAAACCTTAGTCAAATAGCTATGATATCGAAAATTGAACCCAAAACTATAGATGAAGCCCTACCTGACCCTGACTGGATCATAGCTATGGAAGAAGAATTAGCCCAATTTGAAAGAAACCAAGTCTGGGAACTAGTGCCTAAACCTGAAGGCAAATCCATAATAGATACTAAGTGGGTCTTTAGGAATAAACTAAATGATCAAGGAGAAATAGTCAGAAATAAAGCCCGCTTAGTAGCAAAGGGTTTCAGCCAAGTAGAGGGATTAGACTACGATGAAACATATGCCCCAGTAGCTAGACTTGAGTCCATTAGAATGTTGTTAGCCTTTGCATCCCATAAAGGATTTAAATTATATCAAATGGATGTAAAGTCAGCCTTCTTAAATGGATTCATTAAAGAAGAAGTGTATGTAGGACAACCCCCAGGGTTTGAGGACTTAGACCAACCTGACCACGTTTACAAATTAACTAAAGCGCTATATGGGTTAAAACAAGCACCTAGGGCCTGGTATGAACGTTTATCTACTTACTTAATTTCTAAAGAATTTAAACAAGGCGAAATTGACTCAACATTATTTATTAAAACCCTAGGAAAAGATATATTTATTGCCCAAATTTACGTAGATGACATAATCTTTGGATCCACCAACACCAATTTTCTAAAAGAATTTGTAAAGATAATGGAAGATGAATTTGAAATGAGCTTAGTTGGTGAGCTTACATTTTTCCTAGGACTACAAATCAAACAAACTAGGGATGGTAATTATGTTCATCAATTCAAGTATGCTAAAGAGTTAATAAAGAAATTTAAAATGGATAACTCTAAAAGCATAAGTACCCCCATGGCCACTAATATAAAAATAGATAGTGACCCTGATGGTAAACCAGTAGACCTTAAACTCTATAGGAGTATGATAGGTAGCCTACTGTACCTTACAGCCAGTAGACCTGATATTCTCTTTGCTGTAGGGATGTGTGCTAGATACCAAACCTGTGCTAAGGAAACGCACTTAGCAGCCCTAAAAAGAATACTAAGATATGTAAAGGGCACCCTAAATGTAGGGATTTGGTATCCTAGAACCTCAACCTTTGATTTAACAGGATACACAGATTCTGACTATGCAGGCTGTAAATTAGATAGAAAGAGCACGAGTGGAAGCTGCCAACTGTTAGGACATAGTCTAGTCAGTTGGTGCAGCAGAAAACAACACTGTGTGGCTTTATCCACAACTGAAGCTGAGTATGTGGCATTAGGAGAATGTGTTGCACAACTTCTATGGATGATGCACACACTTAAAGATTTCCAGCTCAACTACACTCAAACTCAAGTATTTATTGACAATATAAGTTCAATTAACTTAACTAAGAACCCAATTCAACACTCCAGAACTAAACATATAGAAGTCAAACATCATTTTGTCAGAGACCATGTAGCCAAGGGAGAAATAGCACTTAAGCATATTGACTCTAAATCCAACCTAGCTGATATATTCACAAAACCCTTACCTGAATCTGAGTTCAGTTCACTAAGAAGGCAGTTAGGATTGTGTTCAGTAGAATAGTTTAACTCAATTGTTTTTACTCTACTTGATTTCAAAAATAAGTTTTCTAAAATTAGAATTTTGAAAAAAAAAATGTTTTATTTAAATTTCAAAACCAGTTTTCATTTTCAACTTAGCTTTATTTATTTCAAAAATCAATTTTAAAATATTTTCGACTTAGTTTTATATTTATTTTAAACCTACCCCTTTCAAAACTAGGACTTTTTCGAAAATGGACTTAGCTTAGGCTTTAACCCTAGAACTGCATGCACCTATAGACGTAGAAGCCAACATCTCACAAGCACCTTAGGGTACTTTTGATTGATAACCTAGAAAGGGTTGAGATGCTTAGGTCTTTGCCTCAATTCAAGATGCTTTAAGTCAGTGCATCTGCAGAAATTGGGGCACTAAATATAACTTATATAGCAATCAAGTTAAGTGTCAAGTTTAGAAAATCTAACTTGAACAAAAACACTTAACTTGACTAACCCTAGCAAAAACTACTGTTTATAACAGTTAGTAAGTAGCTAATTGGGTTAGACTGGCCCCTACAGAGAATTGATTGATTTAGTATAAATTTAATGATGAATTGATTCAGTACAGCAAAAATTTTACTTTTTCATTGATTTATGCTGTATTTATTTGTTTTGATATATGGCAAAGGGGGAGAGATAGGAAAGGAGAGAGTAAAATTTCTTTTCAAAATTTTCTTAAGTAAAATTT
Organism: Boesenbergia rotunda; assembly: GCA_024364735.1. Lineage (NCBI taxonomy): Eukaryota > Viridiplantae > Streptophyta > Magnoliopsida > Zingiberales > Zingiberaceae > Boesenbergia > Boesenbergia rotunda. The sequence continues at coordinate 611,406 of JAGFNQ010006729.1, read as the reverse complement.
CTTTTCAAAATTTTCTTAAGTAAAATTTCTTTTCAAAATTTTCTTAACTCCATCCTTTATTCAAAAAGTATTCAAAAGTTTAACTTTTTGAAAAATACTTAAGCTTTCAAAACTTGTATTCAAAAGTTTAACTTTTTGAAAAATACTTAAGCTTTCAAAACTTGTATTCAAAAGTTTAACTTTTTGAAAAATACTTAAGCTTTCAAAGTTAACTAAGTACTTAAGTTTTTTTAAGCTAACACTTTCAAAACCTTTGAGTACCTTGAAACTTAAAAGCCTCAAACTTTTTAAGTACTCAAAGATCATGTTTCAAAAATTTCCTATATACTTTTTAAAAGTACCTAAGTGCAAGTTTTTTTACCCCACCAATTTTTGAAACATCTAGGGGGAGATTCCTTCCAGGGGGAGGGAACAAAACTTTAATTTTTTTTATTATTAAACTTAACTTTTTGAACTAGGGTTACCATAAATCAAAAAGGGGGAGATTGTTGGTGCAGAAGGCACCAAAGTCTAACCTGTGTTTTGATAATGGCAACATAGGTCAAAAGTTAAGTCTTACTTGTTTTCTAACAAGTTATTTTAAGTGTGCAGTATCCAAGCCCTAGCGAAGGATTGCTAGGCAACTGGCGAAGGACTGCCAGTATTAAAGCCCTAGCAAAGGACTGCTAGGCAACTGGCGAAGGATTGCCAGTCTTAAAGCCCTAGCGAAGGACTGCTAGGCAACTGGCGAAGGACTGCCAGTATCCAAGACCTGACAAAGGACCGTCAGGTAAAAGTCCAACCAAAGGAGCGGTTGGCATCAGGTAAATTCTCCCGAGAGGAGTAGGTGAGGACGCGTTCCCCATCGAGGGAACAGTAGGCGTCGGTTCGACCTAGGGCTCCATTTTGGAGACCAAAGTCAGAACCAAGACAGCTAAGGCTGTATAAATCTAATAAATTATTATGTTATTGTGTTTTGGACTAACCCTGGATGCAGGACCGAAGGAACGTGTGTCTGCAGCTCAGAAAGCCTCAAAGGAGAGAGGCAGTTACTGAGTAGGGCGCCCGGAGCGTCCCGGGCGCCCCCAAGGGCCATACAAAATAAGTAACAAGAATAATGGTTCGAATACACACTGGGCCGGGCGCCCCCGTGCACCCGGGCGCCCCTGCTGCTCCCGGGCGCCCCCATGCGCATACATCGAACCAGAAGCCTTCGAAGCCAAGAGATGAGGTTTTGACCCGGTCAATACGGGCGCCCCGAACGACCCGGGCGCCCCGGTCAAAGAGGATCCAGAGGATCAGACGCGACCGAGGTTTGTGCGGATCAAAAGCCACGTGGGGGGTGCCCCCGACGTCCCGGGCGCCCCCTAGCCCTATATAAAGGGCCCTCGACCCCAGGCTTCCGACAACAATTCTTTCAACGCCTCAAAGCTCCTCTACGCTCGTGCCTTGCTCCAAAAATGCTTCACCTCGAGCCTACGACGTCCCGCTGCCCCGAAAAAGAGTCGATACACTCCGGACGTCGGTAACGAAGAGCTTAATATTTGTTTGTTATTTTATTGCACTATCTCTGTAGTTGAAATTATTGTAATCTATTTGCGCGAATATAGAATTGCCCATAGTAAATGGTCAACGACCGTGGGCCTTGGAGTAGGAGTCGACACAGGCTCCGAACCAAGTAAAAACCACTGTGTCTTTGTGCTGTGTCTCGTATTTTTATTTCCGCTGTGCACTTACTCTTAATTTTCCGAAAAAGAACGATTTCCGATATTCACCCCCCCCCTCTATCGGTTTTTCACGATCCAACACTTGTATGCACCTACCATAGATGCCCACAAGGTATTTCTAGGGAAAGCGTTTAGGGCATACCTTATTAGGTCACGGTTTTCTACCTTGTGACCTATAGTGTGAAGACCGTTCATCAATTCTTGTATGCGTGCGTGGAGTTGGGCTGCTGTTTCAGTGTCGGCCATCTTGATGGTGTAGAGTTTGTTCAGGAGCAGATCTCTCTTACTGATCCTGGTGTCTGACGTTCCTTCATGCAGTTCGATCAGCTTTGCCCACAGCTCCTTTGCACTGTTGAAGGGGCCCACTCGGTTCAGCTCTTCTTTTGTTAATCCGCATTGGAGAGTCTAGGTCGCCTTTGCATCGGCTTTAATTTTGCGCTTTAGGGTGTTGTCCCATTCTGAGTAGGTCTGCGGTACTCCTTCAGCGTGTTTGGGGATCTCCAGTCCGGACTGGATGATGATCCACATGTCCACCTGAGTTTTCAGGTGGACCTCCATTCGACTTTTCCAGTAGGAAAAGTCTTCTCCACTGAAAAGTGGAGGTCTGGCGGTGCTAAATCCTTCTTGCATGGCCATTTTAATCTGAAATAGAAAATTAAAAAAAATTCCAAGACTAGGTCTTGGATTAGTAGTGCGGGATGAATAAAATGAAATAGCGAGGGGTGTTGCACCAACCTCGATTAACGAGAAAAAAAATTCGAATGAAATATTTAAAGAAAATTCGAACGAGAAAAAGAAGATAAAAATCCGAAAAAAAATTTCAAACTGGTGGTTGCACCAGGTTTGAACTTCCCCGCTCTGATACCACTTGTTGGATCGAGAGAACCGATAGAGGGGGGTGAATATCGGAAATCATTTTTCGGAAAACTTAGAGCAAGTACGCAGCGGAAATTACGAAAATAAAATCACACAGAGACACTATCGATTTTACTTGGTTCGGAGCCTGGGTCGACTCCTACTCCAAGGCCCACAGTCGTTGACCGTTTACTTTGGGCAATTCTATATTAGGCGCAATAATAGTTTACAAGGATTGATTTACAAATTCAGTGCAGTAAACTAAATAATTAAAAATACTCTTCTTTTACCGACGTCCGATTGTGGGTTGACCTTTTCCGGAGCAGCGGGACGTCGTCGGCTCGAGTTGGACAGTTTCTGGAGCAAGGCACGAGAGCAGAAGAGCGTAGAAGCATTGTGTTAGAGATGTGCTCTGAAGCTTGGGCGTTGGGTGCTATTTATAGCACCTCGAGGCGCCCTGGAAGTCGGGGGCGCCCCCCCCCCCCCCCCCCACGTGTCACTTGATCCGAGATTAGCTCGGTCAACCTCTATCCCACTCGAATAGGGATGAGGTTTGACACTGGGGGCGCCCTAGACGCTGAGGGCGCCCTGCTTGACTCCTTCCTCGCGGGCATCTCGGCTGGATAACGATGATTGGCTTCGCTGGCTTGGGCGCGGGGCGCCTTGGCTGCTGAGGGCGCCCTGGGCGCTGAGGGCGCCCAAGGAGCTGAGGGCGCCCCGGCCAGTATTCAGCCGCGGCTCTTTTTGCTTCTTATTGTTTCATCTTCACCTTGGGGGCGCCCTGGACACTCAGGGCGCCCTACTCAGCTGCTGCCTCACTCCATTGAGGCTCTCTGAGCTGCAGACACTCGTTCCTTTGGTCCTGCATCCAGGGTTAGTCCGAAAACAACATAAAGCAGAAAAAACATAAGATTATACAGCCTTAGCTGTCTTGGTTCTGACTTTGGATTTCCAAAATGGAACCCTAGGTCAAACCGACGCCTACTGTTCCCTCGACGGGGAACGCGTCCTCACCTACTCCTCTCGGGAGAGTTTACCTGATGCCAACCATTCCTCTGGTTGGACTTTTGCCTGGCGGTCCTTTGCCAGGTCTTGGATGCCGAGCTATCCTTCGCCCGGTGCCTAGCATTCCTTTGCTAGGGCTTCAATCCCAAGCTGTCCTTTGCCTGGCGCCTTGCAGTCCTTTGCTAGGTTTTTCACTCTGGCATTCCTTCGCCAGTACCTAGCAGTCCTTCGCTAGGGTTTTTCACTCTGGCATTCCTTCGCCAGTGCCTAGCAGTCCTTTGCTAGGGCTTTTTACTCTGCACACTCAAGTGATATGTTAGATCACAAATAAGACTTTTGAACCCTGTTGCCATTATCAAAACACAGGTTTGACTTTGGTACTTTCTGGACCAACACTTAACTTAAAGTTTTCAAAACTTTTGAGTACTTTAAACTTAAGGCTTTAAATTTGTGTTAAGTACTCTAAACTCATGCTTTCAAAAATTCCTCTATGAACCTTTTAAAACTTAAGTTATCAAAAGATTTCCAAAGTATCTAAACATAAGTTTTCAAAGTGCAAAATCATTCTAAGTAAAGTTTTTTTAAAAAAACTTAGAAGCCCACGACGTTTTGAAAAATCTAGGGGGAGATTCCCTCCAGGGGGAGGGAACAAATTTTTATGTTTGTTATAAAATTCAAGTCTTGCCTTGGTTCCTTTATATAGTAGCCTCTCCATCGCCAAGTCTCCCTTTTAACGGAATAAATTTTCATAACAAATTTATCCAATAAATTTTCTTATGAATTATTCCGTTATGCCAAGTTTTATTATAACTAAATTTATAATAAAAATAAACACATCTCTCCTTTTATTATGGAATAAAATTTACAAGAAATTTATTATATAAATTTTTCTTATCATGGAAAAATCAATTCATAATTGATTTTATAAAATAAAATAAACCAATCCATAGTTCATTTTAATTTCCATAAAAAGAATAAATTTATTATATAAATTTTTCTCATCATGGAAAAATCAATTCATAATTGATTTTATAAAATAAAATAAACCAATCCATGGTTCATTTTAATTTCCATAAAAAGAATAAATTTATTATATAAATTTTTTTATCATAGAAAAATCAATTCATAATTGATTTTATAAAATAAACCAATCCATGGTTCATTTTAATTTCCATAAAAAGAATAAATTTATTATATAAATTTTTCTTATCATGGAAAAATCAATTCATAATTGATTTTATAAAATAAACCAATCCAAGGTTTATTTTAATTTCCATGAAAATAAATCTCTTTAAATAAATTTCTTTATATAAATTTCATTCCATAATTTTATAAAACAAATCGAGCTTGATTTATTTTATAATTTAAACCAAATAAATTGGTTTCCCTCCTTTATTTTGGCACCCTCTTTGGCCGGCCACACCAAGCCAAACCCTTGCGAATTAAAATCATTTAATTCGTCTAATAAACCTTCAAAAGACTTAGCCATTTTAAGCATCCGATGCGCCTCTGATAAATTCAGATTCGACTTATTTCTCTTGATTGGAAAATCCAATTTTTAACTCGTTTTAAATCCCTCGGATTACTCGTAGTGCGTGTGACTAAATAGGCTTTCGATTTATGTTGGCAGTCTATAATTCATCAATTATAGAACGATCATGAGTGACACCTAGTAGTACATCATGATCCCCAATTAATCGAAAGATCAACGGTTGACCTCAGAAATTATTCTGAAACCCTTCAGCAGCTCTAATGAATCGTGCCTCATTCCCTTCACCATCTTATACCCACTTGGTTCAGGACATGGTCTATGTGTGTCAGTCCTAGGCTGACTACGTCACACCTAGCCCAAGTAACGTTCTCTCGTCCTTTGAATTCTAATTACTCTCATGTATTTAAGAGGCTCATACTCTAAACATGTCATGCTCTGGCCAGAGGCTTTGAGTAACAATCCGACGATAGGCCTTGGTTATACATCTCTTCGCAAGGAGTAGTGAATCCTTTGTAGGCTGTTCAAACATCTTCGGGCACTTCGGCTTATACCCAACCATCCTGGGTCCACACCTCCTTGGAGATGCTTGCTTAAGATGTTAAAGTATAAGTCTCCATGACCAAGATGACTTGAACACCGCAAGTCAAAGGAACATCGCACTTAAGCTACAGTAAGAACTTCACTGACATGACTATATATAGACTACCATGTGAAGTTTTACAGCCAGTCACTCCAATGAACTAGTTCCCTTAACTAGCATTCATGTTTATCTCCGGACATCCCAATGTCACCAGCCAGTGAGAATCAGCTGATTAGAGAATAACCCATGTTAGTCTCAACAGAATTGATAGTGTCCTTATTTATCAATCATCGACTAGGGACAATTTCAATACTTCACAATTGCACATGTAGAGATAATCACTAGTTGTGAATTCATCACAAATTCTCTCATGCTGTGAATTATATTGTGGACATTCAGTAAATGAGTTTAAGATCCCAATCAAATACATAGACATGTATACTCAAATAGTGAATATTCATTTATTAAAATAAATGTTTACAATCATAAGGCGATTGCCTTAGGACACTTCTCTCATATTACTAACAAACTCCCACTTGGCCTAATGCCAATCGCTACGGTATCCAATACCACAGGCTCTAACATGACCCTCAAACTTACTTTGAGGCAAGGTCTTAGTTAAAGGATCCGCTAAATTCCTTTCAGTAAGAATTTTCTCAATTTGTATATCATTCCTACTTATAATCTCTCTGATCAGATGATAGCGGTGAAGCACTTGTTTGGATCGCTGATGAGACCTTGGTTCCTTTGCTTGTGCAATAGCTCCATTGTTGTCGCAATAAACCGGTATTGCTTTATCAATGGTTGGAATCTCACTAAGTTTTGAGACAAACTTCTTGATCCAGACTACTTCCGTGGTAGAATCCGCTACTGTGTCTTGTTTGGAACTCTTCCATCTTATTGCGCCTCCATTTAAAGTAAATACGTATCCAGACTGAGATTTGGAGTCATCCTTATTTGTCTGGAAACTGGCATCTGTATACCCATGTATTACCATATCTCCTTCTCCATATATTAGGAACACATCCTTAGTTCTTCTTAAGTACTTAAGGATTGTCTTGACAACCGCCCAATGATCCATTCCTGGATCAGACTGGTATCTACTCGTGACGCTCAGAGCATACGATACATCGGGCCTAGTACATAACATAGCATACATGATAGATCCTATCGCGGATGCATAAGGAATCTTATTCATGCAAATCCTCTCGTCTTCTGTGCGCGGACACATAGACTTTGAAAGGTTGATCCCATGCCTGATGGGAAGGTAACCTTTCTTGGATTCTGACATGCTAAACCTTTTTAGCACTCGGTCTATATATGTAGACTGCGAAAGACCAAGCAACCGTTTTGATCTATCTCTATAGATTCTAATCTCAAAGATATAGGTTGCTTCTCCCAGGTCTTTCATGGAGAAAGTTTTGGACAACCAAATTTTAACCGACTGTAAGACTGATATATCGTTTTCTATAAGTAATATGTCATCGACATATAATACTAGGAATACGACTGCACTCCAACCTTCTTGTACACACAAGGTTCGTCAGGATTTTGTGAGAAATCAAACTCTTTGATTGTCTCATCAAAACGGATGTTCCAGCTCCTGGATGCTTGCTTCAGTCCATATATGGATCGTCGAAGCTTGCATACTTTGGTTTTATCAACCGATGTGAAACCTTCAGGTTGTATCATGTATACATCCTCAAGCAGGTTTCCATTAAGGAAAGCTGTTTTCATATCCATTTGCCATATCTCATAATCATAATGAGCTGCTATGGCTAGGAGCATCCGAATGGATTTAAGCATAGCTATTGGCGAATAGGTTTCGTCATAATCAATTCCTTGTTTCTGACGATATCCTTTTGCCACTAGTCTAGCCTTAAAGGTAACAACATTACCTTCCATGTTGGTTTTCTTCTTGAAAACCCACTTGCACCCTATGGGCTTAATCCCTTCAGGTGGGTTAACTAAGTCTCATACTTGATTTTCGTACATGGAATCCATTTCCGACTTCATGGCTTCAAGCCATTTGTCCCTTTCTGAACTTTTCAGAACATCTTCATAACTGATAGGTTCGTCATCGCTTATGAGTAACACGTCGTTCGATTCACTTATGAGAAATCCGTATCTCTCTAGAATATTGCGTGTCCTATCAGACCTACGAAGAGGTGATGTTGTTTTAGGTTCAACTGATAGCTCATCATTATGAGTTATTGGTTGTGGGTTTAGACTAGGTGTCTCTGTAATGTCTATTGGAGTTTCTTGAACTTCATCAAGTTCAATGCCACTCCCACTATTTTCTTGTAAAAGAAATTCTTTTCCCAGAAATACAGCATGCCTTGAAACAAACACCTCTTGTTCCAAAGGATGATAGAATTGGTAACCCTTTGTTTCCTTAGGGTATCCAATAAATAGACATTTATCAGACTTAGCATCCAATTTGTCTGATACAGTCCGCTTCACATAAGCAGGACAACCCCATATCTTAAGGTGAGTTAAGTGAGGTTTCTTACTATTCCATGTCTCATATGGAGTAGTAGAGACTACCTTGGTCGGGACTCTGTTTAGCAAGTAAACAGCTGTCTTAAGTGCATAGCCCCAAAAGGATTTTGGAAGAGTTGCATGATTCATCATAGACCTAACCATGTCCATCAAGGTTCGGTTGCGCCTCTCAGATACACCATTATGCTGTGGTGTATACGGCGGAGTCCATTGGGACAATATCCCATTGTCCCTAAGATAATCTTGAAACTCTTGACTTAAGTATTCACCACCCCGATCGGATCGAAGTATCTTAATACTTTTGCCAAGCTGTTTCTCTACTTCATTTCTGAACTCTTTGAATTTCTCAAAAGCTTCAGATTTGTGTTTCATCAAGAACACATACCCGAATCGTGAGTGATCATCGATAAAGGTAATGAAGTAGCTATAGCCTCCTTGTGCAAGAGTTGACATTGGTCCACATACATCAGTATGTATTAGACCAAGCAATTCTCCCACTGGATTACCTTTTCCGGAAAAGGGTAATTTGGCCATCTTGCCTTTTAAGCATGATTCGCATGTATCAAATGAACCGGGTTCAAATGATTCCAAAATTCCACATCGGTGTAATTTGGTCATGCGTTTCTTACTTACATGGCCAAGACGACAATGCCACGTGTAGGAGTCTATTCGATTATCTATTCGAGCACGTTTGTTGCTAACTTCGATATTGAAAACGTCACCGGATAAATCTAACGTGTAGATACCATTGCACAAAGTTCCAGTCCCATAAAGAACGTCATTTAAAGTTATGTAACAACAATTGTTACTAAAAGTTAAATGATAACCCTTTTCATTCAAACATGAAATAGATACAATGTTCTTTATTAACGAAGGAACAAAATAACAATTATCCAATTCTAAGACACGTCCAGTAGGGAGCTTTAGCAAATATGTTCCAATGGCAACAGCAGCAATCTTTGCTCCATTTCCAACTCGCAAATTGGCTTCTCCTTTGACGAGTCTTCTTCTATTCCTTAGCCCCTGTATGTCATTACATATATGTGAGCTACACCCAGTATCAAGTACCCAGGTGTTTGAGGAAATAGAGTGACATTCAATAACGAAGATGCCTGAAGAAGATAGGGCATCGGATGCCTTCTTCTTCAAGGACTCAAGATAAACCTTGCAGTTTCTTCGCCAGTGACCCTCCTTGCCACAGTGATGGCAAGTGCCGCCTTTTCAATCCTTTTGTCCTTAGTTAACTTATTGGTGTCCAAAATGGAACGCAAATTCAGAGAAGACATGATCGAGTGATTATCCTAGAAATACAAATTGAGCTTATGTGAGAAGAATGATAAAGAATGCATCAATATATATTAATTAAATCCTATTTATTTTCGAATTGAATAACCCTTTTTATCAATTCGGGAGATCGTAGGAGCATCTCCAAATAGGTTGATATCCAACCATAGATAAGAACAACCATGGCTGTGGCCATCAAGTTATTCTTAGCTATGAAGGTAGGTAATTATACCGATTACACATCACATATATGTAACTATCACTTTATGCTATCAACTAATTGAATGTTTGCATAAATCATTGGGTTGTTAACTCATTAACAAGTATGTAACATTATACATAGCACCCAACTGCACCTCTCTTTACATCGACCTTGGCTGTGGCACAACAAATCGATGCTCCAAGCTTAAGGCTGACCCATTAATCAAGAAATAGTTTTAATATGGTTGGAGCTCATTCAACCGTTTAGTCAGGCTTGGATGTGTCCAACAACCAAAACTAAGGATTGACCTCTGACTCCAACTATATTATTCATAAACTAATTCCATGGTTTAAACATGTTGAGGTTCAAGCCGGGGATGGATGTGTCCATCAACCCAAACGAGAAACAAAACTCCGATTCTAAATATTAATGGAAGGTGTTGGCCTTAATATTTTGTAAGGGGTTTTGGGTCTCATCCAATCTTTTCTAATCACATTCATGACATATAATTATGTCATAACTAACGATTTCCTTAATAAAGTATGTATGTGACTTAATTTATCAAGTCTCATTAATTAAATTAGGAACCGGATTTCCTAATTCTAATTTCATACTTTATTCAAGGAATTGTTTTGGGAAACAATTTCCTAAATTGTCATAATCAATTTCGGAAATAATATGTTTAAGACTTTGATTTCTCTAAATCAAATCTTATTAAATTAAGAGACAGATTCCCTTAATTCAACCACATATTATTTTCATGAAAATCTCTTTTAAGAAAACTCTATAGGAAACCATTTCCCTAATTAATTTTGGAGACAACAATATGTAAGAGCATCGCCTCTTAAATCAAATTTCCAAGATTTGATCACATATTTGATTCATGGATTAATTAATTACAACAAATTGTTTTCTAAGGGTGGCTCCCCGAGGCTCAGATACCCAAAGAAAAGAAATTTGTCGTAAATCCAATTTAGTCCGTTCCCGAGGCGTAACCAAATTAAACATGGCAATTTTATTCAAAATGGGAAATTAAATTACAACAACTAACTTTAAATTGGACGGCTCCCCGAGGCTCAATCCAAAATAAAGAATTTTGTTAATAATTTAAAACCAATTCGAATTTAATTGTCAATTAATGATCCATAAATTTGTCTAGACTTTCTTGAAAGAAAGTACCCAAAATTGCGAGATTTCATAATAGGTTTTCAGAATAATTGTAAGTTTCTGGTACAAAGAAAACTTACATATTTCCAAAATTGGAAAATTTCCCAAATGGGAAATTTCCAAAATTGAAAAGTTTCCAAAAATGGGAAGTTTTCACAATTATCATAAAATTTCAGAAACTAGGATATTTCAAAAGTTTGCAAAATTTCATGAGGATTTCCAAACATCGAAATTCCTAAATCTAAAATTTATCATAATTGGAAAGTTTCCATAATTGGAAAATTTTCTAAAATTGAGATCATGATAAAGTTTTCTGCAAAACAATTATATGATTATGTCGAACACTAACCGGCTCTGATACTACTGTTGGGACCGGGTGCATGTTGACATGGATACGGGTTCGTAATTTTAAAAAATAATTACGTGTAGTGGAAGAATTAGCATAAATAATTTCTCAAATTATTTTTAACCACGTATCTAGCATGCAACCTTATGATATGTGGACATGATCATAAATTAAAATTTTGCAGAAAGTAAACTAATTAACTCATTACCTCGCGTAACTCGAAGTAAGGGACGAGATCCAACCGTAGCGTCCCTTGGAAGCTCCGCCTCTATTCGCGTCCACGCCGAGTTCTCTTCGGGATGACTTCGCAAAGCCACGAGTTTTGTGCCGACGAGAACTACTAGATTCTCCAAAGGCACAACTAGAATATCAAGAGAGAGAGATGGAAACTAACCACCAAGTAACGGAATCAAGATTCCGGAAAGGGAAGGAGGGAGTCGCGACCCGCTTCTTCTTCTTCTTTGGCACCTTCTTGGTGGAGGAGGCTCACGGCAACCCTAGGCGATGCGCCGGCCCTAGGGGAGGAGAGAGGGCGCCGGCCCTAGAGAGAGAAAGGGGGCACCGGCCCTAGAGAGAGAAAGGGGCGTCGGCCCTAGAGAGAGAAAGGGGCGCCGGCCCTAGAGAGAGAGAGAGGGAGAGAATAAGAGAGAGAGAGAGAGCTTGCTACTTTATCTCTTCATTGGAATTCAAGCCTTGCCTTGGTTCCTTTATATAGTAGCCTCTCCATCGCCAAGTCTCCCTTTTAACGGAATAAATTTTCATAAGAAATTTATCCTATAAATTTTCTTATGAATTATTCCGTTATGCCAAGTTTTATTATAACTAAATTTATAATAAAAACAAACACATCTCTCCTTTTATTATGGAATAAAATTTACAAGAAATTTAATATATAAAATTTTCTTATCATGGAAAAATCAATTCATAATTGATTTTATAAAATAAAATAAACCAATCCATGGTTCATTTTAATTTCCATAAAAAGAATAAATTTATTATATAAATTTTTCTCGTCATGGAAAAATCAATTCATAATTGATTTTATAAAATAAAATAAACCAATCCATGGTTCATTTTAATTTCCATAAAAAGAATAAATTTATTATATAAATTTTTCTTATCATGGAAAAATCAATTCATAATTGATTTTATAAAATAAACCAATCCATGGTTCATTTTAATTTCCATAAAAAGAATAAATTTATTATATAAATTTTTCTTATCATGGAAAAATCAATTCATAATTGATTTTATAAAATAAATCAATCCAAGGTTTATTTTAATTTCCATGAAAATAAATCTCTTTATATAAATTTCTTTATATAAATTTCTTTATATAAATTTCTTTCCATAATTTTATAAAACAAATCGCGCTTGATTTATTTTATAATTTAAACCAAATAAATTGGTTTCCCTCCTTTATTGTGGCCGGCTAAACCAAAGAGGGTGGGCACCCTCTTTGGCCGGCCACACCAAGCCAAACCCTTGCGAATTAAACTCATTTAATTCGTCCAATAAGCCTTCAAAAGACTTAGCCATTTTAAGCTTCCGATGCGCCTCTGATAAATATAGATTCGACTTATTTCTCTTGATTGGAAAATCTAATTTTCAACTCGTTTTAAATACCTTGGATTACTCGTAGTGCGTGTGACTAAATAGGCTTTCGATTTATGTTGGCCGTCTATAATTCATCAATTATAGAACGATCATGAGTGGCACCTAGTAGTACATCATGATCCCCAATTAATCGAAAGATCAACGGTTGACCTCAGAAATTATTCTGAAACCCTTCAGCAGCTCTAATGAATCGTGCATCATTCCCTTCACCATCTTATACCCACTTGGTTCAGGACATGGTCTATGTGTGTCAGTCCCCACTAGGCTGACTACGTCACACCTAGCCCAAGTAACGTTCTCTCATCCTTTGGATTCTAATTACTCTCATGTATTTCAGAGACTCATACTCTAAACATGTCATGCTCTGACTAGAGGCTTTGAGTAACAATCCGACGATAGACCTTGGTTATACATCTCCTCGCAAGGAGTGGTGAATCCTTTGTAGGCTGTTCAAACATCTTCGAGCACTTCGGCTTATACCCAACCATCCTGGGTTCACACCTCCTTGGAGATGCTTGCTTAAGATATTAAAGTATAAGTCTTCATGACCAAGATGACTTGAACACCGCAAGTCAAAGGAACATCGCACTTAAGCTGCAGTAAGAACTTCACTGACATGTCTATATGTAGACTACCATGTGAAGTTTTACAGCCAGTCACTCCAATGAACTAGTTCCCTTAACTAGCATTCATGTTTATCTCCGGACATCCCAATGTCACCAGCCAGTGAGAATCAGTTGATTAGAGAATAACCCATGCTAGTCTCAATAGAATTGATAGTGTCCTTATTTATCAATCCATCGACTAGGGACAATTTCAATACTTCACAATTGCACATGTAGAGATAATCACTAGTTGTGAATTCATCACAAATTCTCTCATGCTATGAATTGTATTGTGGACATTCAGTAAATGAGTTTAAGATCCCAATCAAATACATAGACATGTATACTCAAATAGTGAATATTCATTTATTAAAATAAATTTTTACAATCATAAGGCGATTGCCGTAGGACACTTCTCTCATATTACTAACACAACCATGGTTGTTCTTATCTATGGTTGAATATCAATCTATTTGGAGATGTTCCTACGATCTCTCGAATTGATAAAAATGGTTATTCAATTCGAAAAATAAATAGGATTTAATTAATGTATGTTGATGCATTCATTATCATTCTTCTCACATAAGCTCAATTTGTATTTCTAGGATAATCACTCGATCATGTCTTCTCTGAATTTGCATTCCATTTTGGACACCAATAAGTTAACTAAGGACAAAAGGATTGAAAAAGCACCAAAAGGCACTTGCCATCATTGTGGCAAGGAGGGCCACTGGCGAAGAAACTGCAAGGTTTATCTTGAGTCCTTGAAGAAGAAGGCATCCGATGCCCCATCATCTTCAGGCATCTTCGTTATTGAATGTCACTCTATTTCCTCGTACACATGGGTACTTGATACTGGGTGTAGCTCACCTATATGTAATGACATACAGGGGCTAAGGAATAGAAGAAGATTCGTCAAGGGAGAAGTGAATTTGCGAGTTGGAAATGGAGCAAAAATTGCTGCTGTTTCCATCGGAACATATTTGCTAAAGCTCCCTACCGGACTTGTCTTAGAATTGGATAATTGTTATTTTGTTCGTTCGTTAATAAAGAATATTGTATATATTTCATGTTTGAATGAAAAGGGTTATCATTTAACTTTTAGTAACAATTGTTGTTACATAACTTTAAATGGTGTTCTTTATGGGACCAGAACTTTATGCAATGGTATCTACACGTTAGATTTATCCGGTGACGTTTTCAATATCGAAGTTAGCAACAAACGTGCTCGAATAGATAATCGAATAGACTCCTATACGTGGCATTGTCGTCTTGGCCATGTAAGTAAGAAACGCATGACCAAATTACAACGATGTGGAATTCTGGAATCATTTGAACCCGGTTCATTTGATACATGCGAATCATGCTTAAAAGGCAAGATGGCCAAATTACCCTTTCCGGAAAAGGTAAACCAGTGGGAGAATTGCTTGGTCTAATACATACTGATGTATGTGGACCAATGTCAACTCTTGCACAAGGAGGCTATAGCTACTTCATTACCTTTATCGATGATCACTCACGATTCGGGTATGTGTTCTTGATGAAACACAAATCTGAAGCTTTTGAGAAATTCAAAGAGTTCAGAAATGAAGTAGAGAAACAGTTTGGCAAAAGTATTAAGATACTTCGATCCGATCGGGGTGGTGAATACTTAAGTCAAGAGTTTCAAGATTATCTTAGGGACAATGGGATATTGTCTCAATGGACTCTGCCATATACACCACAGCATAATGGTGTATCTGAGAGGCGCAATCGAACCTTGATGGACATGGTTAGATCTATGATGAATCATGCAACTCTTCCAAAATCCTTTTGGGGCTATGCGCTCAAGACAACTGTTTACTTGCTAAACAGAGTCCCGACCAAGGTAGTCTCTACTACTCCATATGAGACGTGGAATAGTAAGAAACCTCACTTAACTCACCTTAAGATATGGGGTTGTCCTGCTTATGTGAAGTGGACTATATCAGATAAATTGGGTGCTAAGTCTGATAAATGTCTATTTATTGGATACCCAAAGGAAACAAAGGGTTACCAATTCTATCATCCCTTGGAACAAAAGGTGTTTGTTTCAAGGCATGTTGTATTTCTGGAAAAAGAATTTCTTTTACAAGAAAACAGTGGGAGTGGCATTGAACTTGATGAAGTTCAAGAAACTCCAATAGACATTACAGAGACACCTAGTCTAGACCCACAACCAATAACTCATAATGATGAGCTATCAGTTGAACCTAAAACAACACCACCTCTTCGTAGGTCTGATAGGACACGCAATATTCCAGAGAGATACGGATTTCTCATAAGTGAATCGAACGACGTGTTACTCATAAGCGATGACGAACCTATCAGTTATGAAGATGTTCTGAAAAGTTCACAAAGGCTCAAATGGCTTGAAGCCATGAAGTCGGAAATGGATTCCATGTACGAAAATCAAGTATGGGACTTGGTTAACCCACCTGAAGGAATTAAGCCCATAGGGTGCAAGTGGGTTTTCAAGAAGAAAATCGACATGGAAGGTAATGTTGTTACCTTTAAGGCTAGATTAGTGGCAAAAGGATATCGTCAGAAACAAGGAATTGATTATGACGAAACCTATTCGCCAGTAGCTATGCTTAAATCCATTCGGATGCTCCTACCCATAGCAGCTCATTATGATTATGAGATATGGCAAATGGATGTGAAAACAGCTTTCCTTAATGGAAACCTGCTTGAGGATGTATACATGATACAACCTGAAGGTTTCACATCGGTTGATAAAACCAAAATATGCAAGCTTCGACGATCCATATATGGACTGAAGCAAGCATCCAGGAGCTGGAACATCCGTTTTGATGAGATAATCAAAGAGTTTGATTTCTCACAAAATCCTGACGAACCTTGTGTGTACAAGAAGGTTAGTGGGAGTGCAGTCGTATTCCTAATACTATATGTCGATGACATATTGCTTATAGGAAACGATAAATCAGTCTTACAGTCAGTTAAAATTTGGTTGTCCAAAACTTTCTCCATGAAAGACCTGGGAGAAGCAACCTATATCCTTGGGATTTGAATCTATAGAGATAGATCAAAACGATTGCTTGGTCTTTCACATTCTACATATATAGACCGAGTGCTTAAAAGGTTTAGCATGTCGGAATCCAAGAAAGGCTACCTTCCCATAAGGCATGGGATCAACCTTTCAAAGTCTATGTGTCCGCGCACAGAAGACGAGAGGATTTGCATGAATAAGATTCCTTATGCATCCGCGATAGGATCTATCATGTATGCAATGTTATGTACTAGGCCCGATGTATCGTATGCTCTGAGCGTCACGAGAAGATACAAGTCTGATCCAGGAATGGATCATTGGGCGGCTGTCAAGACAATCCTTAAGTACTTAAGAAGAACTAAGGATGTGTTCCTAATATATGGAGAAGGAGGTATGGTAATACGTGGGTATACAGATGCCAGTTTCCAGACAGATAAGGATGACTCCAAATCTCAGTCTGGATACGTATTTACTTTGAATGGAGCCGCAGTAAGTTGGAAGAGTTCCAAACAAGACACCGTAGCGGATTCTACCACGAAAGCGGAATATATCGCAGCTTCGGAAGCAGCAATGGAAGCAGTCTGGATCAAGAAGTTTGTCTCCGAACTTGGTGTGGGTCCAACCATTGATGAAGCAGTGTCGGTTTACTGCGACAACAATGGAGCTATTGCACAAGCAAAGGAACTAAGGTCTCATCAGCGATCCAAACATGTGTTTCGCCGCTATCATCTGATCAGAGAGATTATAAGTAGGAACGATATACAAATTGAGAAAATTCCCACTGAAAGGAATTTAGCGGATCCTTTAACTAAGGCTTTGCCTCAAAGTAAGTTTGAGGGTCATGTTAGAGCCTGTGGTATTGGATACCATAGCGATTGGCATTAGGCCAAGTGGGAGTTTGTTAGTAATATGAGAGAAGTGTCCTAAGGCAATCGCCTTATGATTGTAAACATTTATTTTAATAAATGAATATTCACTATTTGAGTATACATGTCTGTGTATTTGATTGGGATCTTAAACTCATTTACTGAATGTCCACAATACAATTCACAGCATGAGAGAATTTGTGATGAATTCACAACTAGTGATTATCTCTATTTCTGCAATTGTGAAGTATTGAAATTGTCCCAAGTCGATGAATTGATAAATAAGGACACTATCAATTCTGTTGAGACTAGCATGGGTTATTCTCTAATCAACTGATTCTCACTGGCTGGTGACATTGGGATGTCCGGAGATAAACATGAATGCTAGTTAAGGGAACTAGTTCATTGGAGTGACTGGCTGTAAAACTTCACATGGTAGTCTACATATAGACATGTCAGTGAAGTTCTTACTGCAGCTTAAGTGCGATGTTCCTTTGACTTGCGGTGTTCAAAGTCATCTTGGTCATGGAGACTTATACTTTAACATCTTAAGCAAGCATCTCCAAGGAGGTGTGGACCTAGGATGGTTGGGTATAAGCCGAAGTGCCCGAAGATGTTTGAACAACCTACAAAGGATTCACCACTCCTTGCGAGGGGATGTATACCCAAGGCCTGTCGTCGGATTGTTACTCAAAGCCTCTGGCCAGAGCATGACATGTTCAGAGTATGAGTCTCTGAAATACATGAGAGTAATTAGAATCCATTGGACGAGAAAGACATTACTTGGGCTAGGTGTGACGTAGTCAGCCTAGTGGGGACTAACACATATAGACCATGTCCTGAACCAAGTGGGTATAAGATAATAAAGGGAATGGGGCACGATTCATTAGAGCTGCTGAAGGGTTTCAGAATTAATTCTGAGGTCAACCGTTGATCTTTCGATTAATTGGGGATCATGATGTACTACTAGGTGCCACTCATGATCGTTCTATAATTTGTTAATTATAGACGGCCAACATAAATCGAAAGCCTATTTGGTCACACGCACTACGAGTAATCCGAGGGATTTAAAACGAGTTGAAAATTGGATTTTCCGATCAAGAGAGATAAGTCGAATCTGAATTTATCAGAGACGCATCGGAAGCTTAAAATGGCTAAGTCTTTTGAAGGCTTATTGGACGAATTAAATGAGTTTAATTCGTAAGGTGACGGCTTGGATTTGGCCGGCCAAAGAGGGTCCCCACCCTCTTTGGTTTGGCCCACCATAATAAGAGGGAAGAACCAAGTTTTTTGGTTCAAGTTATAAAATAAACCAAGCATGGTTTGTTTTATAAAATTATGGATAAAGAAATTTATATAAAGAAATTTATAGAAATTTATTCTTTTTATGGAAATTAAAATGAACCATGGATTGGTTTATTTTATTTTATAAAATCAATTATGAATTGATTTTTTCATGATAAGAAAAATTTATATAATAAATTTCTTGTAAAAATTTATTCCATAATAAAAGGGGAGACATGGTTATTTTTATTATAAATTAAGTTATAATAAAAACTTGGCATAACGAAATAATTCATAGAAAAATTTATAAGATAAATTTCTTATGAAAAATTTATTTCGTTAAAAAGGAGACTTGGCGATAAAGATGCTACTATATAAAGGTGCAAAGGCAAGGCCTGGAAATCAATCCAAGAGATCAAGGATTCTTGCCTAGCCTCTCTCTCTCCTTCTCTCCTTCTCTCCCTCTCCCCTCTCTACGGCGCCGAACGGAAGTGGAGTTTCTTCTCCATCTCGTGCATGCAATTAATCCCTTTCGAGGCGATTAATTGCTCAAGGGAACAAATGCCATGCAATTAATCTCCATGGGATTAGATGTCATGCAATTAATCTCCATGGGATTAATGGTTCAAGGGAGCAGGTTGCTTAATGGTGTCGTAGCCTGCTTCAAGGTGGGGTGAGCCAACAGCCTGCTTCAAAGGTGGCGTGAGCCATCAGCTTGTTTCCAGAGGCGTCAGCGATCTCTTTGTCGTGAGCTTCCACCACCAAGAAGAAGCCGAAGAAGAAGAAGAAGCGGGCGCGACTCCTTCCTTCCTCCTGGAATCTTGATTCCGTTCTTCGTTTGGTGGTTAGTTATTCATCTCTCTCTTGGTATTCTTGTCGTGCCTTTGGAGAATCTAGTAGTTCTTGTCGGCACGAAACTCGTGGCTTTGCGAAGTCATCCCGAAGAGAACTCGGCGTGGACGCGAATAGAGGCGGAGCTTCCAAGGGACGCTACGGTTGGATCTCGTCCCTTTCTACGAGTTACGCAAGGTATTAAGTAAATTAGTTTACTTTCTGTAAAATTTTAAATGTATGATCATGTCTCCACAACATAAGGTTGCATGCTAGATACGTGGTTAAAATAATTTGAGAAATTATTTATGCTAAACCTTCCGTTGCACGTAATTAAATTTTAAAATTACGAATCCGTATCCATGTCAACATGCACCCGGTCCCAACACAACATTCCCAAGTAGTTGGCTAATTCGGCTGCCTGCCACGATAAAATGGGAGTCCTCATAGTAGGGGGCTCGGATGGGCCAGGGATGTCGCGAAGTTGGGGGACGTCCCCCTCGAAACTTGAAGTGCATTGTGATGCCTCTGTAGCGACTTCCTCTATGTGAATGGACTGAGAACTGTCGATCATCTTCTTCGTCGCTAGGGAGCCTTCCGGTGGGAGCGGGGCAGCCCCGCGGGCACCTCCTTACCGGGAGGAAGGTTGGTTGTAGGGGCTGTGGCGTCGGTAGCGGAAGGAGGGGTGGCAAGGGCAGGGGATGAGGATCCTGCCCCGACGATCGGAGGCGGAGAGACCACATCCTCGGAGGTAGCCGGGCGCAGGCCTTTCTTCAATCATTTTAGGGGGCGATCCCGTTGGGATCGCCGTTCCCGTCGCTTCTTTCCAGGCACTGGGATGGCAGAGGGCACGTTGGGTGGCGAAGACGCTTCTTTTTCCTGTGAAGCCTCCGGAAGGGTGGCTGGGGCCCCCCTTGATAAATCTGGGGCGGCGCCAAGATGTCATCGCCGTGGGGAACTTTCGGCCCTGTTGGCCCCGCTAACAACTCTGCCTCCCCTTCGCCACCCTCAGAGGGGATTCCTGCGGGGGTCGAAGATACTAACTCGGGGATCAAGGCTTGTTCATTGGCTTGGTCCCACTTCAGAAACTTATTCTTCACAAGAGGAAGCAGGATGCCGCCTGCAGGGTAAAAGACAGGAGGGCATCATCAAGTACTAACTGAGTGCTATGCCGGGTGCGAAGTAACTCACGTAGGTTGGAGTTGATGGGGATAATCTTCTGACAAATCTCCGCCCGATAGAGAAGCTCCTCGCATTGCACCAACTGGAGCCCATTGAATTCCATCCCAGCCAAGATGCTCTTAGCCCTCTGATATCCCACGTCCTGTTGAAAATCACCCAAGTTGGGGATAGGAGGCAAGTTCTCCGTCCAATGGATGTCGCTGAAAGGGCGCTCAGGAAGTCGAATATAGAAAAACTTTTTCTTCCACCCCTTGTGAGAGGAGGGAAGGCCTCCTAAAAATTTATGACCACCATGAGCAGTGAAGCCAAATGTCCTGTGAGATCCAACAGGGACGAAAAATAAATGAAAGAATCGGGGAGTTAGAGGAATGTCGAAAAGTTTGAAGAGAATGAGAGCCCCACTCATCTGGGCAAAAGCATTCGGGGCCAGCTGCTGGAGCGGGATGCGGAAATAATGGACAACATTCATGAAGTAGGGGTGGACGGGGAAACGAAGCCCTAGTTCCAGTTGCCCCAGGAAGAAGGTGTAAAAATACTCACCGGTGGTTACCGCCAGTTGACCCGCGGTGGGGACCTTTACCTCCCAATCTACCGGAAGGCCATATCTTTGACAAGCAGCCTGAAGGGAATCTGATTTCACCTTGGAGGAGATGGTCTCATACCACTCGGAGCGAAATCCTAGTTCTCTCAAAGAGCATTCATCAGCGCCTGAAGATATCTTTGTCCTCTCCATCGGGTCTAGGGAGAAGGAAGGAGGAGCGGACAGAACAAAGGAGAAAGTACTCCCGTCGGAAGAACGCTAACGAGGAGGACAAGTAAATGAGGAGAACTCGAGACTGCAGCTAGCTAGGGTAGGGTTGCCGCAGGGCACCGTTGCACCCACTTTTATAGGGATGTGACACTTTCCCCGAAGCAATCGAGGGTCAAAATGTTGAGGGTATTAACAGGCTGTCTGGGGGATCCACAATGACTCCTTCAATCGTCGTCGCCTCGTATGACTCGCAGTACGCCGCAAAGCGAAGAAAAAGACATGTGGCGCCATTGCATCCACTGGGCAATCGCGTCACCTTGGCTGTCGCAAAGATTGCAGGAGTAAAGGGACACATTCAAAAAAGCAATCCGAGTCGAGAGACTCGTGGGATATGTCTGAAGGCCCAGTCCAAAAAAAAGGGGGGGGAAGGAAAGGTGGGGCCCGACTTCTCCATCATCATTATAGTCCGATCAGTCAGCCACACTTTCTTCGATCAGACTTGAAGAAAGGGACTTGTGATAGGGTTGAATAAGCCCATGGCGGGCACGCGAGATGGAGAAACTAAGGGATGAGACACTTCGAATCGGGAAGATGCTCCCGCCCTGACCCAGGGATCTTCTTCAGAGATTCGCTCGGGACAGTCGGTTAGAAAACCCTCGGGCTCGAGAGAGTGGATCCTAAGAGCAGGACAAAGGATGAAGAGACTACCCGACAAACAATAGAAAGCAGTGGCGACCCCCCATCCCGGGTCTCGAGAAATCCCTGAGGGTGAGGCGCTCGGGAAGGGTAACTGAAAATCTTTCTCGGGGGCACCCCGGGAGGTGGGGTCCCGAGGATATATCGGGAGCTGTGACACATGAAAACCCCGAGCTCTCCTCGGGGGATGGAGTCCCCATAATAACCAACCTTGGACACTGACCCCTCCCTCAAGATACGGATAAGTACTCCCGTCATGAAAGGTCTACCCAACCCCTGAATCTTGAAATGGGCAGAAGCCGATAACGGCGCAGATTGCTTCAAAGGATATTCCATAATCGCCGAAAGAGGAGGAGGACGTGATTTATGGATCGGAGATGTGGCACCAATCGAGGGGCACATCTATCTCTTCGTCATCGGTATAAAAGGTAATCCAACCCCTCCGGTAAAGGGGGACAATCTCTCATTTTACAGACTGTCTTTCTTTCTCGTTGCAATTATTCTTCGGACAATCTACTAACTTGGGCGTCGGAGTGGACTCCGCCGGACCCCCGCTATCATGTCCCCTAACGCTTGTGTTAACTTCGCAGGCCTCTCAAGTTCCTCCCGGGCATAATAACCTCCACGAGGGCTAAGCCTCCGTGACTGGTCATCGTCGACGACTCCTTCCGGAACAATATCCTTAAAAAATATGCATTAGATTTTTGAAACTCTTTTGTTGAAAAATATTTTGAAACGTGTCATCGTCTAAAGGCTTAACCTTAATAAAAATATATTAGAAAATGGCCTTAGAGAATAATTTAGGTAGTGTTTGGTTTATCCATTTTTCGTTTTCATTTCTTATTTTCTAGAAATTGGTGTTTTTTATATTTTCTATTTTTGTTTTTTTTGAAAAATTAGATGTCATTTTCTAAAAAAATAGAAAATGATAAAATATCATTTTATCAGAAAAATGGAAAATGTGGATGGCAAATTAGAAAACGAAAAAATGTTGCTACAATAACGCCGCATGCCATGCCTGATTTTCTTTCCTCATGCCCTAACGTTGCAGTCTTGTATTTCTCCCCTTTTTCTGCTTCATACCCGTGTCGCCCTCGTCGCCACTTTGTGTCCGTGGTCGTGTCCTTTCTCCCCCTCTTCACCGCTTCTTGCTTGCGCCCTATCGCCTATCTGTTCTCCACATCGTGCCCGTGCCCTATCATATGAATTACTTGAGAGGCTACGCTCGCCTCCTCGTGCATCTCTCGCCCTCTTCATGCCCTCTGACCGCCACTCACCTCTTTGTGCCCTCCAATTTTCTTTAAGGAAAAATCTTTGATGTAAGCTTCTTTTCATTAACTTCCTTTGTTTTCTTTTTGTTCTTCTGTTTGCTACATATTTGGCCAACACCTTTCATATGAATTACTTGAGAGGCTAAGAATAGTTCATATTCTTGTAATGAACTTGGAAATGTTGTCTTAGATGCATTATGCTACACTTACATTCACTAATGGTAGTAATATTAACTCAGTTTTACAGTGATATAAGTATAGATAGCATACTAAGTAGGATCATCACATTAGTTGACATGATTAAAAATGAATAACATTCTTATTCTTAAAATGGTTGGGATCATGTTATTATCGACTCATTGTTGAATTACTGTATCTAACCGACTTCTCTTTATATTTGTTAATTTTGTTGTAACCATAGATTCTCTTTATCTAACCGGCTTCTCTTTCTATAACATCTAAAAACTATTTAGTGACAAATTCTTATGTTGTTTTTGACAAGCATTAATTTGGATTTAAGTTCCAGTATCTAAAAATTCTTATGTTGTTTTTAACATTGGAAATTTTTTAGAGAATAGATTATGGGAGGGCATAATCCTAGTACCAAAATGGAGAAGTATGAGTGGTCAAAGGCTAATGTTGGCATGTTTATCGAGATCATTTATGAAAAAGTGAAGAAAAATAAGTTACAAACATCTACCTTTACTAATACGATTTGGGACGAGATCAACAAAGAATTATATCTAGCTACAAAAAGGAATTATGGTGTAGAGAGACTCAAAGGAAAATGGAACCGTATACACACTAGACAACAACTTTTTGCTGCATTACTTGCACATACTGGTGTCACAATGGATCCAGATATCGGTAAAGTGAATGCTCCAGAGGAAGTGTGGGCAGAATTTTATCTGGTAAATATTTTTATCCATACAAATATATATTTTTTTGGTATGTTTGTGTATAATAAAATGCTAATTTTTGTAATCAATAGTACAGAAAAATAAAAAGGAGTACAAGTCAATATGAAAGGAAGGTTGTGATAATTTCCACATTCTTAGTGAAGTTTTCGGTGGGGCAACTACAATAGGTGATATGCATAGGGCTTCTACTCAATTACCTCCCACATATGATGAAGAGAGAGAGCTCGAAGAAGCATTCATTAATAGAGATGTTAACTCATATGTGGAAGTCGTTGTTGATGAGAATGAGGATGTTGGTGGGCAACCTATTAATCGGCGATGTCGTAGTACAGAATTATCTAATAGTTATCGATGTAAAGATCCTAAACTTTCAAAAAATGAAAAATATGTGGCTTGTAATGACAAGTGGAGTAATACCTTGCAACAGCTGAGTGAAGAATCTATTGCTTGGAAAAAATACCTGGATTTGAGGGCTGCTAAGTTGGAGCGTGAACAAGATATATATTGCTTATCTGGAACTAGCATGTTCAGTGATCCTTACTCTATAGACATGTGCATGCAAATTTTAAAGCAGATGGATAATTTATCTACCCAAGTGTACACAAAACCTACAAAAGCTTTCCTTAAACCTGGTCTACGAGAAATTTTCCTAAAAATTCCATCAAATAGGAGGGTTGAATGGTTGGGTTGCCTCAATCTTGAGCACGTGTAGGGTCATATATATGTTGACAAGTTCATAGGGATTGCTTTTATTACCTAGCTAAAGACTATTTAATTGATGGTGTTTGTTTGATTTTGTGGTTTGAATGTTTAAGACATCTTTGATGTTTTAAAATTTAATGTTGAAGACTATGTTTTGAAATTTAATGTCTAAGACTATGTTTAAGACATGTTTGATATTTTGAAATTTGTGTGTTGATTTTAATATCAATTTATGAATTGTTTATTGATTTGAGATAAATCTATAATTAATTTTATGCATGTGTGTGTTGATGTTAATATCATTTTATCACTAATTATGTCATGCTCTGATGAAGAATATGATGAATTAGACTTAGATATCAATTTGCTTATAGTTTTGGGTCTCGCAAATGTTTTTTTTCATGACATGACTCAATTTGTTGGATATATTGATCGGATGTCGTGTCGGACTCAATTTCTTGGATGTATATTCAAGGAATACTTGATGGGCACTCCCAAGTTTGCTTTGACAATTTTCGTATGTCAAAACATATGTTTGTGAATTTTGTAGGACATTAAAAGAGATGAATCTATTACAAGATGGAAAGAAAGTTACAGTTGAAGAAGGTGTCGTTTTGTTCTTACTAATCATCGGGCACAACACACAACATCGAATATGTGCAGATCGATTTCAACATTCATTGTACACTTGTAGCAAGTGGTTCAAGAGTGTTTTATGAGTTGTTTGTACATTGGGCATATATATAATTCGACTATATGAATACAATGGCGTCCATCCTCACATATTGAACAATCCAAAGTGGTTTCTATATTTTAAGGTATGTATTGTACCCTAATGTGTCAAGTTGCATTAACAATATATCCTTACTAAGACATTGTGTAATTTTAGAATTGTCTTGGAGCTATCGATGGGACTCACGTATCGGCATGAACACTGACATCAATTCAGACATCTTTTCGTGGTAGAAGGGTTATGGTTACACAAAATGTGATACTTGCATGCGACTTTGATATGCTTTTTGCATTTGTGTATACAGGCTGGGAGGGGACAGCAAATGATTTCAAGGTGTTCATAGACGCATTGACAAGGCATGAAAATAATTTTCCTAAACCTTGCGATGGTAAGTAATAGAAAAAACTCTATATGTATATTCATTTATGTTGGTGTTTTACATTATTAATATTGAAATACTATCACAGATCAATTTTATCTAGTTGATTCTAGCTACCCAAATATGCCAAGCTTTCTTGCTCCGTATCAAGGTCAATGTTATCACTTGAGAGATTATCGACGCCAAGGCAGTCCAAGAGGGAAGGAAGAGTTATTCAATTATAGGCATAGCACATATCGTAATATTATAGAGTGATGCATGGGGTGCTCAAAGTTAGGTTTCAAATTTTAAAAGATATGCCAAACTATCCAATTACTAGACAAAGATTAATTCCAGTTGTATGTTGTGTGGTGCATAATTTCATACGTCGACATCATATAATGGATAATTTGTTTATGGAATACTCTTCTAATGATATGCTCATGTCAGGAGTTGAAGATGATTTTGGTAATCAAGAGCCGATTCAAATTGATTCAAGCTAAACAACTAAGATGGGACACATACGTGATGAAATTGCAAGCCATATGTGGAATGATTATGTGGAGCATCATCTGTAATTAGCTAATGTCTAGTTTCAGCCTTTTGTGGCTCTTGATTTTGTTATGAATGGTTGTAATATTTCACTATTTCTATTTCTAAATTTTGGTTATCTTTGGAAGGTTTTTGTTATAAGCCGTGGGATGGATTATTTGAAAATTATAAGCTTTTTTCTGTAATATATGCTTATGACACTTTTTTCTGCCATAGTAGTATTCTTCTTCAAGTTTGACAATTTAAATAACCATGATTAGGAGTTTAAAGTATATTAAAAGTAGGTTCCTTCAAAAATTTGTATGTATCTTATGCCCAACCATGATACCTTTTGCTTAAAACTATGATTCTTGATTACCTTAGAATCTAAAAGAAAGAATTGATTAAGAAATACAGACTATTTCTTCCATCTTTGCTACTAATTCTTACTTTTGTTCTAGCAGAGGAAATACCATTTGTTCTTTATGTTTGTGTCTGCGATGACCCTTCTTTGCCTGTATGTCTTTGCCTTCTGTTGGGTTAATCTTATAAAGATCATGGATGTGCACGAATGCAATCTTTGGGTAGATGTTGCAAAATCACTTGTTTCTAAAATGCTTATCATGTACACATTTAAAGCAGCTTGGTTTGTTGGCGATTTGACATCCTTCCATATTTACTTAATATGCACCAATTAGGTTTGAACCTCATGTGGAAGGCATATGTTATTATATAGTTTTGCATGCTCCAGATTTGCAACATGATGTCTCTTCTGTCTTTTCTCAGGCAACCTATGAGAATTTCATAGCAAAGTGAATCCATATAACTGTGGGTGCTTCCAAAATGCCAAGGAGGCTCTCTTCTCTGAGGTTCTCAAGTCCATGAATAACTTCATAGCAAAGGTGAAAGAGGATTCGACTGCATTCGCCTCATCGCATTCTATGGAGCGAGTCATTAGTCCAGATGTACCAAAGACAAGCTATGATCTCGAGATTGGTGCAAAAAGACATAGTGTGGTTGCAGAGGAACTTGAAAACATACAAAGTCAGTTTGAGAATAGAGCATCAGCAAGATGTGATCTCCAACCACCACACCTAAGCTGGATAGATGACAAAGGCCAATGGGATTTGGAATGTTTGTATTCATTTTGTTGGTAATTCATTTCTCCTCTTGAGAATTTTATGGCTTGTTTGTGGTATTAATATGTGCCTTAAGTTGCTTTCAAAAAAAAAAAGTTGCTTTGATAAAAATGCTCTTTCGCTCTCAAAGCTATGATGTCAAGGAAGGACATCTCAATTGAATTTTTAACTACCATGAACTTCAAGGAAATATTCATTTTTTCTAAAAGGAAATTTTGATTAAAAAAATTATTTCTAAAAGGAACAATAATATTGCATCGATTTTTATTTAAAAAACCTGTTTTATTTATAATTTTCTATATTAACATACCAAACATATTTTTTCAATTTTCTATTCTAGAAAATAGAATTATAATATATCATATCAAACGCATTTTTTGTTTTCTAACAAGTAGATCAGAAAATAGAAAAACAAAAATAGAAAATAGAAAAAAAAATTCAACCAAACACACCCTTAAATAGGGGTGAGCATTCGGTTAAAACCGAACCGAACTGAACCGAATAGACCGAAAATCACATAAACCGATATTTTTCAAAATAGCCGTACCGACTAAATTTCTTAATAAAAACCGAGAAAACCGAACCGATAAAATATTGGTTAATTCGGTTTTTACCCGAATTAACTGATTTAACCAAAATTTTATTCGATTTTAATAAAAAATAAGATTTTATTTAATTTAATTATATTTTTAAATAAAAAATAATTAAATTAATAGTCTTATTAGGTTTAACTGAATTATAAAATTCTAAACCGAAAACCGAACCGAATTAACCAAAAACTGAATCGAATTTTGAGAAAAAAATTGAAAACCGAATTAACCGAACCGAATTTCAAAATTCGATCGGTTCGGCTCGGTTAATTCGATTTTTTCGAATTTTTGCTCACCCCTATCCTTAAAGGCTTGACAAATGCTTGAAATTTTTTTGCAAAAGTCTTTTTAGGAAAATCCATTGAAAAATACTCTTAAAAACACTATTTGAAAATTCTTTTTCTTCAGAATAGTTCTGTTGAAAATTTGGCTCACACTTAGCAAATTTTTGAGAATATTCCTGAAAATCTATTTTTTAAAATTCAATTGGAAAATATATTTTAAAAATATTTTAAAAATATTTTTTGAAAAATATATCAAAGATGTTGAAAAAATATTTTTAGCCTTAGAAAATTAGTGAAAATATTTTTTTTGAAAAATTCCTTAGAAATTTTATCAAAAATATCTTGTAAATAGTTTTGAAATAGTATTTGTGAAAAATACATTAGTTTTGAAATGTATTTTGAAAAATGCATGTCCCAAAGAAAAATATTTTTAAATGTATCTTAGACAATATTTTTTAAAAAAAATCTTTCAGAAAATTACTCTTGAAAACCAATTTTGAAAATATTAGGAAAAATATTTTTGAAATTTATTCTTGAAAATATTTTTTGAATATGACTTAAATGTGTGATTTTGAAAACACCTTATTATTGAAATTCCCTTGAGATATATGATTTAACAATGACTTAAGAACGGAGTCGGGAAAAGTATTTTGTGAAACTAACTTAAAAACTTATGCTTGAAAATAACTTAAAATTTTTTCTTGAAGATATTATTTTTCAAAATGCCTTATAAATTTGAAATGACTTTTATATATATATATATATATATATATATATATATATGTGTGTGTGTGTGTGTGTGTGTGTGTGTGTGTGTGTGTGTGTGGCTTTGTAATGTGCCTTAGAACTTATTCTTTGAAGATATTTTAGAAATTTAACAATATTTTAGAAAATATGTTTGGAGAAGGCAGTTTTTAAGGTATTTTAAAATTCCTTGACTTACTTTGAAAATATGTTTGGAAAATATTTGTTTCGAAATTCTTTTTAGATGCACTAAATATTTTTTAAATGTGTCTTAGACATTTTACTTTGAATAATATCTTTTCAAAAGGCCTTAGAAAATAATGTTTCTTGAAATAGTTTTGTAAACAATACTTTGAATTAGTTTAGAGAACACTTTGAAAACATGTTTACAAAATATTTTGCTTTGGAAAATTCTTTGAAAATTTGTGCTAAGTATTTGAATTTCTCCCTGAAAAGGAATTCGACATCTTAAACTTATGCTCTATTTTTTGCAAATTTTTGATGAATGACAAAGGCAGAGAATAAGGGTGGGTGAAAATTAGTAGATCTAAAATCCTAAAAACCTTAAAAGAATGAACATCATTCTTATAGTAGTTTTTTTTATCCATGATTTTTTGCATATTTTTTTTAATTTTAACCCAGATTGTCATTACATCAAAAATGAGGAGATTGTTGTTGCAGTTTATACTAATGATCAAACTGAGATTTTGATGGATGATAAATGAATAAAGTTAGATGTTGTGTGTTTTTAACATTTTTACCAAGTGTGTAGGATTGAAAGACTTAGGACCTAACACCAGGCTGAAGCCCAGGTTGGTTGAGACCTGACAAGAAATTTAGTTATTTTTCCGAGGCTTGACAACTGGCTGAAGCTTAGGTTGCTGGAGACCTGACATGAAGTACAGTTGAGTCCGAGGAACTTGACGGCTAATTGAAGTCCAGATGGGGCATCTAGAGGGAAGACCTGGTGGGTCAAGAGGCTGACTAAGTCTGCAGGGGGTAAGTGAGGTAAGTCATTGGAGGAGCAAAATTTGGTGAGGACGAGTCCCTAGTGGGACCGTAGGGAGGGTCCAACTTGGAATTATTTTGGAGCTCTAAACTGAGACCTTGACTAGATTTTGGTGTTAAGAAGATAGAATCTAACTCATAAACATATATAAACTATTCATTTATATATTTTTCTAACTCTATGTTATAGAGACATATGTAGATCTTTGAATTTTGGACATGTGGCTGCTGATAGTGAAAAATACGGCGATTCAAAAATCCGGACCAGAAAATTTTTCTTGATTTTTCCTGATAAGGCCTAGGATTTTTGGCCCTACGAGAGGAGCCAAGGGGCTTTATTGTAAATCTTAAAACTTATTTAGGACTTCATGGAAGAAAACCTTAAATAATTAGCTTAAGTAAATTTATTTAAAATTAAGGGGCTTGCAGGTAGACTTTTAAATTAAGAAAGGGTAAGTAATCTAACCCTAAAAATTTATTGAGGTGGATTAAAATATGAATGGGAGAGTTAAATCGTTAAAATTCTTACCCTAAGGGTAAAATGTGAAATTGAGGAAATGGAGGGACTTTTTGGAAAAGTCCCATCCCTTTATAAGTTTTCTTTTCTCCTCATCGTACGCCGCAGCCAAAACCCGAGCGTGCCCTAGCTCCTTCCATCGAACACCTTTCTCGCCGACTCCCCTTCGCGCACGATGCAAACGCCGCACCGGCTGAGTCGGAGACCGATGGCTAGCCCTTCCACTGTCTTCTTCTCGCTCTCCCTTCTCTCAATCCCACGCTCACTGTCGGAGCCCAAGCTCATCGCCGACTGGTCGTGAGGTGCCGGTGCTCTGCCATCCACACCGTCATGCTCGGTTGCTGCAGTTGGATGCTCTCGTCGGTGATTGTTTGAGGTAAGTGTTAGTTGGTCATTATTGAGATTGGATAAGGATTTTTGATGTTGCGTTTGATGAAACATCTAGATCTATTAGTGTGACATTTTCGATCATTGCCCATCTTGGATCGGTGTCTACCTTTCCTCTTCTTTTCTTCTTGATTTGGAGGTGTATAGATGATTGTTGTTGCTTAAGGGAAAATGTTTCTCTATCAACCAGTTCTTGGATTGAATCTCAACCTTGTTCTTTTGTTTTTGAAGGGGTTGCTGTGGTCGACAGGTTTCAGGTAAGCTTCGATTGATAGATATTCGTATTAGTTTTGTTTTGGAATACGAATTTTATACAAGCTATTAAAACCTAGCTCTGTTACGTGGGTGTTCATGCCTTATACAACATAGGTCTTGTAGCTATGGGTCCTCGGATTAGGATGAAAGGTGTGTTAATTAAATTGTTGTGTTGATAGTAAATTTGAAATCAAATTGTTGTGTTGATAGTAAATCTGATGGTTTATTTAATTCTTCAGATTGGGTTTCCTTGCTGTGTTCGGATCGGTAGTTGAACAACAAACCTAATATTAGAAGGAGGAATGTTTAGCTAACATTTTGAGCCTTGGACTATTTTAGATCGATGGCTTGATACTCTAATTTGGGTTTTGTTGGTGTCAGATTTGTGTTCTTGGATCTATTTTGTACCAAATTTATCCTGTTTGATTTCTCTCATCTTTGAAGGATTTGATAATGGATCGATTGGATTAATAGAATGGATTGAATTAGGAAGTGAGTTTCACTATGACTTGTAATGATCCTAGCCATGTGATACCTTGTAGGACGGGGTAAAATAGTAATTAAATGAGTTTTTGTTATCTTGATTGAATTCGAATCAATTAATTCATTTCAGAGTTGGAATTAATCCATTCAGTTGTTAATATTCTAATCTAGTTAGGTTGTGGCATGATTAGGGTTAATTGGGGGGATTAAACCTAATAACCTAAACTTGATTTATTCGGGTTTTAAAAACCTAACATGAATCTAATCTAGGTAACTTGAGAGAATTAGGGCTACTCATTTAATTGTAATTAATTAAATGAAATCGAACGATTAGGACGATCCTAATTAATTGAGGTAACTCGTTTAGCTATAAGTTATATATTATTGTAGCTAAACATTATGCCTTTGATACAGGGCATTGAGTGGTTTATCGTTGCTAACTGTCGGACGGGAGATTCTTTTCTGATACGAGCATCTCTCTTGAGGCGGGTACCCTTTGACTTATCTTTTAGATATTGTCATATTGCTATGCATTGTTTGTTATACATAGCAGTAAGATTATACGCTATCCTTGGTTATTATGCTTGTTCTGGATACATGTTGTTTATCCCTGATTTATTATGCTATTAGTTCCATACAGTCTCAGGTATTGTCATATCTATATGTATGTTTAGATATCGGGATGTATCTCTTGCATTTGACATTGAGGGATCAGTAGTTTCCGGCCAGTATACCTTGTAGGTTACCTGTATTTCCTGTTATAGGATTCAGACTGAGACTTAGTATACTGAGGACTTGGTGAGGGAGGTATATGTATCTATCATACACCATCTCTGCATTGTTGCATGCCGGCGATCAGCGACTCCCTTGTGGTTGAGCCTATCGTCTTCCGGTACATGATATGCGCACACGGCCACTCATAGGCTAGTGGATACCGTAGTGTGTGTGCATTTGCCATGTATTGCTCCGTTCGGCCACTATTTGGAGGGTGGGTCCGGGCGTGGTAGCAGCCAGGGATCCCTTCTCGTACTGAGCCACGAGGAGATGAGAGCTAGACTCCCCCATTGCTTGGGGTAGGAGCGTGGTCTCCGCCAGCATCCTGTCCACTGGGTCACTCAGGAGCAGTGATGGCAGGGTGCGTACAGGTTGTCACAGCTCTACCCACGCGGACGTTGTGGACGATGTCCTGACTGGGACTAGGGGGTGACACATGTCATTGCACCATGTGCATATTTTGCATCATGCATTGTTTGCTGCATTTGATTGTTGCACTTGATTGACATGCATATACTGGATACCTGTTTATCTTGGATTATATGATATACTTGTTCATAGGGATTTATTTCACCCTCTGCAGGATAGATGGATTCGGGTATGTACCTTTATACAGTATCTTCAGTATACCCTTGTCTATTATTCATACGAGACTGTATCAGCGTAGATCCTTATTGTTATTATAACGTACTATACATATCTACTGGGTATTCGCTGAGTTTATGGACTCACACCCATTGTCATATGTTTTTATTTCAGGTTTAAGTACTTGGAGTCGCCAGAAGAGCCCGGCAGCTAGTCCCTACCCATCGTGACGATATAGTTTGTTTTGCACTTGGTAGTGCTTATGTTTCATATTTGTTTATTGGATTTGTATATGTCTGGGGAGTGTTGTTTTGTACCCTAAGGGGTTTATGTATTTGTTGATTTGTGGTAAGTCGGACCGGTCCGCAGTTAGGTATGATTTACTTTGTGTTATGGTTATATTATGTCTGGATTTTGAGGCCTGAGGCCAAATATATATATTGTGTGTGGTTTGGATATTATATGTATGTGTAAATTGTCCGCCGGACAGGGGAGGTGCTTCCGATTTTCTATTGGATCAGCGGCTCCTGGGTCTCGGGGCGTGACAATTTATTTTGGTATCAGAGCCAAGTTTCGGATACCTTCGGGACTTGTGGATTTTCAGTGTTTATCTAATACCAGTTTAATTTTGATATCAGAACGTAGGTTTGCGATGCCTACTTGTTTTTACGAGTCTTGTCAGATTTGTTCGGAGTAGTTTTCTCGATGTGGTTGTCTGGGACTTGGCGCGATGGGACTTCTTCTGGCGACAGGTATTTCTTATGATCTCTTATATCCCTTATCCTAGTTAGGATGGGTAGGAATTCTCTTGTATTATTGGATCTTGCTACCAATCCTGTATATTTATGTATGGTTAGAAATTCTTTCATGTCATTGGATCAGATTGTTATTCCTGTATATTTATGTATAGTTAGAAATTCTCTCATGTTATTGGATCATGTTACTATTCCTGCATTTAGGTATTGGTAGAAATTCTTTCATGTTATTGGATCATGTTACTATTCCTGTATTTAGGTATGGCTAGGAATTCTCTCCTATTATCAGATCATGTTATCATTCATGTATATTTAGGTATGGTTAGAAATTCTCATGTTATTGGACCATGTTACTATTCCCGGATTTAGATATGGTTAGAAATTCTCTTATGTCATGGGATTATGTTATTATTCCTGTATATTTAGGTATGGTTAGAAATTCTTTTATATTATTGGATCATGTGACTATTCCTGTATGTTAAGGTATGGTCAGGAATTCTCTTATGTCATTGAATCATGTTATTATTCTTGTACCCGCCTAGTAAATACCTTTTGAATTTGGTTAGGTCTGATGACTTAAGGTCAATCAGTTTATAGTAATCATTGTCAAGATCAATCATGAAGGCCATTAGTTGGCTTGTTGCGGAATTGTCTAAATGCAGAGAATGTTGATTCTTGTGTGATACCGACATACGGGTTGGAAGACGAGTGTTAAACCTGTCAATAAGATATTGGAGGTTAAGGATTTTTGATTTTTCCTGGACCTTACTATTCGTAGTACTTGTACTAGCTACTATCAGGTGAGTGAGGACTATGGATGCCTATCGTATTAGCTCGATCAATATTAGATCCATTCACTTTAGCTCATGGAGCTGCATGCTTTTTATGTTACGTACATCTGGACAAATAATCTAGATGTCATGTCTTGAGTATATGACTTGCAGAGATGCAGTAGGGTAGTATTAGCTACACATTATTACGATTAGTAGAGGATTAATACATTTTGTTCCTTGGGGGTTTTGACCATGGAACACTTGTACTTGGTTGCTGACCTAGAAAGTACATGTTGATGGGTGATTTGAGCTAATACGGAAAAATGTGGAGCTAGTTGCTTGGCATTTATGGGTGACTACTTTTACTTGGTCAGAATAACCAAGCAGGTATCTACGGACTTATGATTTGCGTGGAAGCAAATCACTTACAAGACTAGGTCACCTCTAGTTAGATATTATCGAGGACGACCTGTGGGAAAATAAAGGAATTGTTTTATGAGTATATTGAGATACTCCTGAGAGATAGCATATCTCTATCACCTTGTTATGGAGTAGGACCTTATAGGGTTTTGACCATGGAATGGAGGAATTGGACTGTACTGGATTACGGGGCGACGATCGGTGTAACTTGTTAATTGTTACGCTATTCTATGAGGGATTTTGACTCACAGATTGGATGTATATGGTTGCGGAGGATGTACGACCCACTAGGTTGCGGAGGATGTGAAGTTAGTTGTATCCTTACCTTCCGGTGAGATATTGGACATTAATCAGGAGGTTAAAGATGCCCACTGGTTTTCGGTTATTGTACCCCTATCGTGGACCTATTAGTTCACAGGATAATAAGGTTGATATCACCATGGACTTTATCGTTGGTGTTGAGAGGTGGATTGAGATTGACGAATCTCTATGATATGTTGTATTTTGAAGATTCTATTAGTGTAAATGAATCTACTGGATTTGTAGCTTATTGATAGATCATTGGGTGGATAAATGATCTTCTGGCGGTCGATTGTTTAGGAAGTCTGTTATTGATAGCTGCATATGGTACGACATATTAGCACAATTTTTAAATTATATGTTATCTTATGACGGCCTAGTGAAGAATATATATATATATATGACTTGTGATGCTTTGGAGGATGTCATTGATTGGTGATACATGGGAGTTGTTGATCAATTTGATGTTACATGATTGAGGATTCGATTATAGACTCGGAGCCAATGACCTTATTGTTGATCGACCTGAAGCTGGTTAGGTTAAGTGTGATCAGTTGATAATGGTTGTCTGAGGATGACCTTTAGATTAGTGATCTCTAGTATGAACTTATGTTGGTAGTTCCTGTTGATCTAAAAGTAGATGAGGTATGTTTCACACTACCAACATTGATGGAGGGATAGTTGATTGTAGTTCTGAGTAGAGTTGATTCTATGTATCCTTCTGGGATAGAGGATGATATTCTTTGTATGGTATGAACACTATGAGTTCTGGGTGATGCCGTGGGGGCATATCAAGAATCTAGTCATCACTTGGGAGCTTGGATGGAAGACTCAAGCTTGATACTCCACTCATTTGCTTAGAGTGCATGCAACTTCATCAGTTGTTAGGCTAATTGAATAGGGTATTGTTTACCCACCACACTTAAGTAAGAAATTTGGGGACCAAATTTTTATTAGAGGGGGAGAATGTAAAATACGGCGATTCGAAAATCCGGACTAGAAAATTTTTCTTGATTTTTTCGGATAGGGTCTAGGAGTTTCGGCCCTACGAGAGGAGCCAAGGGGCTTTATTGTAAACCCTAAAACTTATTTAGGACTTCATGGAAGAAAACCTTAAATAATTAGCTTAAGTAAATTTATTTAAAATTAAGGGGCTTGCAGGTAGACTTTTAAATTAAGAAAGGGTAAGTAATCTAACCCTAGAAATTTATTGAGGTTGATTAAAATATGAATGGGAGAGTTAAATGGTTAAAATTCTTACCCTAAGGGTAAAGTGTGAAATTGAGGAAATGGAGGGACTTTTTCGCAAAAGTCCCATCCCTTTATAAGTTTTCTTTTCTCCTCTTCGTACGCCGCAGCGAAAACCCGAGCATGCCCTAGCTCCTTCCATCGAACACCTTTCTCGTCGACTCCCCTTCGCGCATGATGCAAACGCCGCACTGGCTGAGTCGGAGACCGATCGCTAGCCCTTCCACTGTCTTCTTCTCGCTCTCCCTTCTCTCAATCCCACGCTCACTGTCAGAGCCCAAGCTCATCGCCGACTGGTCGTGAGGCGCCGGTGCTCTGCCATCCACACCGTCATGCTCGGTTGCTGCAATTGGATGCTCTCGTCGGTGATTGTTTGAGGTAAGTGTTAGTTGGTCATTATTGAGATTGGATAAGGATTTTTGATGTTGCGTTTGATGAAACATCTAGATCTATTAGTGTGACATTTTCGATCATTGCCCATCTTGGATCGGTGTCTACCTTTCCTCTTCTTTTCTTCTTGATTTGGAGGTGTATAGATGATTGTTGTTGCTTAAGGGAAAATGCTTCTCTATCAACCAGTTCTTGGATTGAATCTCAACCTTGTTCTTTTGTTTTTGAAGGGGTTGCTGTGGTCGGCAGGTTTCAGGTAAGCTTCGATTGATAAATATTCGTATTAGTTTTGTTTTGGAATACGGATTTTATACAAGCTATTAAAACCTAGCTCTGTTACGTGGGTGTTCATGCCTTATACAACATAGGTCTTGTAGCTATGGGTCCTCGGATTAGGATGAAAGGTGTGTTAATTAAATTGTTGTGTTGATAGTAAATTTGAAATCAAATTGTTGTGTTGATAGTAAATCTGATGGTTTATTTAATTCTTCAGATTGGGTTTCCTTGCTGTGTTCGGATCGGTAGTTGAACAACAAACCTAATATTAGAAGGAGGAATGTTTAGCTAACATTTTGAGACTTGGACTATTTTAGATCGATGGCTTGATACTCTAATTTGGGTTTTGTTGGTGTCAGATTTGTGTTCTTGGATCTATTTTGTACCAAATTTATCCTGTTTGATTTCTCTCATCTTTGAAGGATTTGATAATGGATCGATTGGATTAATAGAATAGATTGAATTAGGAAGTGAGTTTCACTATGACTTGTAATGATCCTAGCCATGTGATACCTTGTAGGACGGGGTAAAATAGTAATTAAATGAGTTTTTGTTATCTTGATTGAATTCGAATCAATTAATTCATTTCAGAGTTGGAATTAATCCATTCAGTTGTTAATATTCTAATCTAGTTAGGTTGTGGCATGATTAGGGTTAATTGGGGGGATTAAACCTAATAACCTAAACTTGATTTATTCGGGTTTTAAAAACCTAACATGAATCTAATCTAGGTAACTTGAGAGAATTAGGGCTACTCATTTAATTGTAATTAATTAAATGAAATCGAACGATTAGGACGATCCTAATTAATTGAGGTAACTCGTTTAGCTATAAGTTATATATTATTGTAGCTAAACATTATGCCTTTGATACAGGGCATTGAGTGGTTTATCGTTGCTAACTGTCGGACGGGAGATTCTTTTCTGATACGAGCATCTCTCTTGAGGCGGGTACCCTTTGACTTATCTTTTAGATATTGTCATATTGCTATGCATTGTTTGTTATACATAGCAGTAAGATTATACGCTATCCTTGGTTATTATGCTTGTTCTGGATACATGTTGTTTATCCCTGATTTATTATGCTATTAGTTCCATACAGTCTCAGGTATTGTCATATCTATATGTATGCTTAGATATCGGGATGTATCTCTTGCATTTGACATTGAGGAATTAGTAGTTTCCGGCCAATATACCTTGTAGGTTACCTGTATTTCCTGTTATAGGATTCAGACTGAGACTTAGTATACTGAGGACTTGGTGAGGGAGGTATGTGTATCTATCATACACCATCTCTGCATTGTTGTATGCCGACGATCAGCGACTCCCTTGTAGTTGAGCCTATTGTCTTCCGGTACATGATATGCGCACACGGCCACTCATGGGCTAGTGGATACCGTAGGGTGTGTGCATTTGCCCTGTATTGCTCCGTTCGACCACTATTTGGAGGGTGGGTCCGGGCGTGGTAGCAGTCAGGGATCCCTTCTCATACTGAGCCACGAGGAGATGAGAGCTAGACTCCCCCATTGCTTGGGGTAGGAGCGTGGTCTCCGCCAGCATCCTGTCCACTCGGTCACTCAGGAGCAGTGATGGTAGGGTGCGTACAGGTTGTCACAGCTCTACCCACGCGGACGTTGTGGACGATGTCCTGACTGGGACTAGGGGGTGACACATGTCATTGCACCATGTGCATATTTTGCATCGTGCATTGTTTGCTGTATTTGATTGCTGCACTTGATTGACATGCATATACTAGATACCTGTTTATCTTGGATTATATGTTATACTTGTTCATAAGGATTTATTTCACCCTCTGCAGGATAGATAGATTCGGGTATGTACCTTTATACAGTATACCCTTGTCTATTATTCATACGAGACTGTATCAACGTAGATCCTTATTGTTATTATAACGTACTATGCATATCTGCTGGGTATTCGCTGAGTTTATGGACTCACACCCATTGTCATATGTTTTTATTTCAGGTTGAGGTACTTGGAGTTGCCAGAAGAGCCCGGCAGCTAGTCCCTACCCATCGCGACGATATAGTTTGTTTTGCACTTGGTAGTGCTTATGTTTCATATTTGTTTATTGGATTTGTATATGTCTGGGGAGTGTTGTTTTGTACCCTAAGGGGTTTATGTATTTGTTGATTTGTGGTAAGTTAGACTGGTCCGCAGTCATGTATGATTTACTTTGTGTTATGGTTATATTATGTCTGGATTTTGAGGCCTGCGGCCAAATATATATATTGTGTGTGGGTTGGATATTATATGTATGTGTAAATTGTCGCCGGACAGGGGAGGTGCTGTCCGATTTTCTATTGGATCAGCGGCTCCTGGGTCTCGGGGCGTGACAGATAGAGCCCTAGTTATGGCTTTTCTGTTGTGATATTTAGTGAATTGTCCATCGAAAAAGTCCAAGGGACCTGGGCCTTGAAGTAGGAGTCACTGAAGGCTCTAAACCAAGTAAAAGACTTGGAGTTTGCATGCTTGTATTTTTCATACTTGTTTAATTTTTCACTGTGCATTGATTTTCCAAAAAGGCAAAAATTTCAAAATACCTGTGATTCATCCTCCTTCACATACAATAATCCTACAATATTTTTATAATATAGTCAGGTTAAAATGTACAATGTCTCAAGGAGTATTTCAAAAGGATCATGTTTTAAACAATTGACAGTATGTATTGTAACTATATATCAAGGCATCAATTGATAATTTTTATTATTTGGATTGTGACTAATTACATTATATTTTCAATTTCATTAGGGTAATCTAAAATAAAATGGTGGTGTTGAATGTGGATTATGCATTACGGTACATGAAAGAGATAGTTTTAGATGAAGATCTACATTTGGAGTGGAAGGTGAATTTCTTCTTTATGAAATATTGAGTTATTTTTTTATTGACCTTCAAACTTCTATTAGTGTTTTAGTTTATAGTATCAAAAAATAAACGACAGTTGTTCCGGAAGGAATCGACGCGGACGACCAGTCACCAGAGTCCAACCCACCACGATGGTGACGAAAGGGAAGGAGCTCTCACCTTGCAAGATTAACACAAGCGTTAATGGGAACACGCCAGAGATTTTCTGGCGGAGACCACTCTGACGCTCAAGTCAGTACTCGAGTGTATGGATGGAAAAGAACTAGGGAGAAGTTGTGAGTAAGATGAGCATAACCCCCTTACCTGAGGGGTTGAAGTACCTTATATACCTGAGGCGGCGATCACACCTGCCCCCACGCTCTTCTCCACGTCCCGTGTTTGTCGGTTACCTAATAATCTTTAGGTAATGGCTTCAGCAATTATTGAGCCTTATTTGTTGTATGTAAATGACAATAATTATCCGCCACCTTTCCTGAACAGGAAAGGGTAATGGTTAATGGAGTCGAGTTATCAGGTCTATGCCCTTTTGGGGCTCCGCTTTTCCGAGAGGGTCTCGGGAGATTTTCTCTCCCGGAAGGGCTTCGGGAGCCTATCTTTCCGGGGAGATCTCGGGCTCCTACTATCCCGAGTTGGTCTCGGGAATCTACCCTCCCGAGAGGGGTCTCGGGAACTTACCTGCCCGTAGGGGTCTCTGGAGTCTGCCGGCCTGAGGAAGTGTTAGGAGTCTGCCGGTCCGAAGTGGTCTTAGGAGTTTGGGAGAGTCTTTCAGACTTGGCAGACCTTGACACATAGCTTCTTTACTCTACGTATCAACCATGAGATGCTCAACCCCATCAACAGTATTACAATCAATCTTAATATGATGAAGTTAAAAGTGAATAGAATGAATTCGTCTACTTTTATGTAGGTGCCTAATCAAATCTATGGATACAAAAGATTTTTATTGAAGTTGGTCAAACTTATCTTTTGTGAATATACTTTTGGGTTATATTTAGAGATTTGTGGATAGAAAAGCTATTGGTTAAGGTTGGTTAAATATGTCTTTTATGAATACACTTTTGGGTTTTATTTGATAAATATTTATGATAAAATTTGTTCAATTTTGGCTACGAAAAAAATTGTGATATACATTTATGTCAATTAAAATTATATTGTAGTTACCTATAGTTAATTACTTTGACACTATAAATAAATGGTGGAGTAATACAATATAAAAGTCTTCGATAAATTTAAATAGTGGCGTAGTTAAAAAAATATTTACTTTGCCACTAATCTTTAAACTCATTTGTATAAATTACTTGGCCAAATTGAAATTTTTGTTATAGTCAAATATGTTCTATTACGTCTATACTACAATGAAATAATACAACAAAACATACTTTGACCAAGCCAAATTATACAAAAGTAAAATTAAACATTTACTGCACTAGAGTATAAAAAATGTGAAGTCGTATAAATAATTTCTTTCGTCAAACAATGTAACCTACGAAGTCATATATGATTAATCACTTCAATACTTTTACGGAACCGATGAAATAATAGAGCATTTTTTTACTTCGAAAACGGTCTAATTTTGAATTGATTTTAAGCCGGCGAAAGACTTTGGTACTTTTATGGTGAAGTAATAAATGAACACTTGAACTTCACGTGTGCCTACTTTGGTAATTATCTACTTATTACTTCGAATAATATCCAAAGTCTGTTGTCAATTTACACATAGTGATCATCCACTTTCAATGCTAAAGAAACACTTTCTCGGTTTAGCTTGAGCCTGTATAGCCTCAATGTGCTATTTGTTTCTTTAATATCAGTGAGTAAATTTTCAGCCTGCTTGAT
This sequence comes from Boesenbergia rotunda, assembly GCA_024364735.1. Taxonomy (NCBI): domain Eukaryota; kingdom Viridiplantae; phylum Streptophyta; class Magnoliopsida; order Zingiberales; family Zingiberaceae; genus Boesenbergia; species Boesenbergia rotunda. The sequence continues at coordinate 569,240 of JAGFNQ010006729.1, read as the reverse complement.
CTTGATCAGAATATCACTGACATAGACTTTAATGTTCCTTCTAATTTGGTGCTTGAATACCTGATCATCAATCGTTGGTAAGTAGTTCTTGTATTCTTTAGTCTGAATGACATAACATTATAATAAAAGGTTCCATCAGAGGTGAAAATCTGAACTTTTTTATTTTCAGGATAGTGGGGACTTGATGATAGCGTTGATAGGCGTCTAGCTTAAAAATAAGTCTGCATCCGGAGGTGGAATCCACCAACTGGTGGATGCGAGGAAGGGGATAACAATCATTTGGATATGCCTTGCTGAGATACCGAAAATTTATACAAACTCGTCATTTTCTTGGGCACCAAGACTACATTGGCGAGCTGGGTTAGGAATTGCACTTCCTAAATATGTCCGACCTCCAAGATTTTGGTGATCTCCTCTTGGATTTTCTTGTCTTGGTCTGATCCAAAATGTCTTTTCCTTTGCATGACCAATTGTGCTTCGGTGAGAACGTCGAGATGGTGCCCCATTGGGGTTGGGGAGATGCCAATAATTTCTTGAACTGACCAAACGAAGACATTATGATTTTTGGAAAGATAAGCCACCAACTTTTTCTTAAGCTCATGATGAAGATCGGCAAGATCTTGGGTGGTTCCATTTGCCCATTTGGGATGAATATGAATTTATTCATGACCTTCTATCGGTCGTGATATTGGCACATCATAAACAACTTATAATGTTTCTTGGACCCTTTAGTTTTTGCGGGAGTCAGTTTTGAAAATATCAACATAGCACTTTCGAGTGGCTGATTGATCTCCCCTTTCACCTCCTAACTCGATCTTCAATAAGGAACTTTATTTTTTGATGGAATGTATAGAAATTATCGCTTGAAAAGTACTTAATGTCGGTCTCTTCAAGATGATGTTATAGGTGGAGGTGATATCCACCATGATAAAAGGTGTCCGCTGGATCCTCTCCAAAGGTTCTTCCCTAGGAGTAAAGACAGGTTTATATGGCTGAGCGGCTACAATTGATCTCTGATGAACCTGAACAAGAGAGTGGTCATGGGCCGAAGTTTCTCCACATCAATTTGCTTATGGTCTAAGGTTGTTTTGCATATAATATTGACTGAGCTATCTGTTGGTGCAATCTTCATTTGGTCAGAGTTGACCTAGTTTGATTATGCTTGGGTGAGCTTGGGCTTCGGTGTTGGACAATGATATTTAAACATTGTGTGAGTCAAATGAGTCAAGGTTGACTGGAGACCTAACTAGTGAAGTCCAGGTAAATCAGGAAGATCGTACGCTAGCATGAGAAAAGTCCTAGTGGGACTAGATACACCTATTCGGACTAGGTGAAGTCCAAGTGGATCGAAGAGATCGTACGCTGACACGGAAAAAGTCCTAGTGGGACTAGGTACACTTAGTGAGACTAGGTGAAGTCTAGGTGGATCGAAGAGATCGTACGCTGACACGGAAAAAGTCCTAGTGGGACTAGGCACACCTAGTGAGACTAGGTAAAGTCCAAGTAGATCAGAGAGATCGCACATTGGCACGAGAGAAGTCTTAGTTGGGAACTAGGTAGGGGAAAGTCCAAGTCGGTCAAAGGTTTGATCAGACACTTGGTAAGGAAGTCCTAGCAGGTCATGGTTGACCGGGATTTGGCAAAGGAACCCTAGACTTATGCACACAAATTAGGGTTGGGCCAATTGATTGGATAATCGATGGGCGTTGGGGTTCTCGTGAATAGAAGGAATTTTAAAATTAGCTAGGCTTGTTGGGACCGGGTGCATGTTGACATGGATGCAGGTTCGTAATTTTAAAATTAATTACATGTAGCGAAAGGTTTAGCATAAATAATTTCTCAAATTATTTAACCACACATCTAAGCATGCAATTTTATCTTGTGTAGACATGATCATATATTTAAAATTTTGCAGAAATGTAAACTAATTTACGTATTACCTCGCGTAACTCGAAGGAAGGGACGAGATCCAACCATAAGCGTCCCTCGGAAGCTCCGCCTCTATTCGCGTCCATGCCGAGTATCTTCGGGATGACTTCGCAAAGCTACGAGTTTCGTGTTCTCGAGAACTACTAGATTCTCTGAGAACGCGACAAGAGAAACCAAGAGACAAGTAATCACATCGGAAAAACTCACTACCAAGGTCGGCCGGAATCACAATTCCGGCGAGGAGGAGGAAGATGACTTGCGCCCAATCCCAAGGTGATGATGGCTGGAGAGGAAGATCGTCCCAACGGAAGAACTTCGTCGCCTCGGTGCTTCTCCTTGTGCTCACGGCAAGAAGAAGGGAGAAGAACCTTGTGGCCGGCCAAGAGGAAGAAGGGAGGAGAGGGAGAGAGCCCAGGCAAGAATACTTTGATTATCTCGAATATTTTTCAAGCCTTGCCTTGGGTCCTTTATATAGTGGCCTCTCAACCGCCAAGTATCTTTTTTCTTATGGAATAAATTTTCTATGACTTATTCCATCATGCCAAGTTTTATCATTTTTTAATTCATGATAAAAATCAACCAAGTCTCTTTTTTCTTATGGAATAAATTTTCTTATCATGGTAAATCAATCCATGATTGATTATATAAAATAAAATAAACCAATCTATGGTTCATTTTAATTTTCATGAAAAATAAACCAAACCTTGGTTTATTATATAAAAAATATATATCATCCATAATTTTATAAAACAAACCATACTTGGTTTATTTTATAAATTGAGCCAAAAACTTGGTTCTCTCCCTTTGTTGTGGCCGGCCAAGCAAAGAGGATGGAGACCCTCTTTGGCCGGCCCATCCAAGTCACGCCCCAATGAATTAAACTTATTTAATTCATCTATTAAGTCTTCAAAAGACTTAGCTATTTTACGCTTCCGATGCGTCTTTGAAAAATTCAGATTCGACTTATCGTTTGGCTTAACCAAACCTAATCTCTCTTGATTGGAAAATCCAATTTTCAACTCGTTTTAAATCCCTCGAATTACTCGTAGTGCGTGTGACTAAATAGGCTTTCGATTTATGTTGGTCGTCTATAATTAATCAATTATAGAACGATCATGAGTGGCACCTAGTAGTACATCATGATCCCCAATTAATCGAAAGATCAATGGTTGACCTCAGAAATAATTTTGAAACCCTTCAGCAGCTATAATGAATCGTGCCCCATTCCCTTCACCATCTTATACCCACTTGGTTCAGGACATGGTCTATGTGTGTCAGTCCCCACTAGGCTGACTACGTCACACCTAGCCCAAGTAACGTTTTCTCGTCCTACGGATTCTAATTACTCTCATGTATTTAAGAGATTCATACTCTGAACATGTCAAGCTCTGGCCAGAGGCTTCGAGTAACAATCCGACGATAGGCCTCGGGTATACATCTCCTCGCAAGGAGTGGTGAATCCTTTGTAGGTTGTTCAAACATCTTCGGGCACTTCGGCTTATACCCAATCATCCTGGGTCCACACTTCCTTGGAGATGCTTGCTTAAGATGTCAAAGTAAAAGTCTCCATGACCAAGATGACTTGAACACCGCAAGTCAAAGGAGCATCACACTTAAGCTGCAGTAAGAACTTCACTAACATATCTATATGTAGACTACCATATGAAGTTTTACAGCCAGTCACTCTAATGAACTAGTTCCCTTAACTAGCATTCATGTTTATCTCCGGACAACCCAATGTCACCAGCTAGTGAGAAATCAGCTGATTAGAGAATACCCCATGCTAGTCTCAACAGAATTGATAGTGTTCGTATTTATCAATTCATCGACTAGGGACAATTTCAATACTTCACAATTGCACATGTAGAGATAATCACTAGTTGTGAATTCGTCACAAATTCTCTCATGCTGTGAATTGTATTGCGGACATTCAGTAAATGAGTTTAAGATCTCAATCAAATACATAAACATGTATACTCAAATAGTGAATATTCATTTATTAAAATAAATGATTACAATCATAAAACGATTGTCTTAGGACACTTTTCTTATATCACTAACAAAGCTAAGTTGTGATTCAACACAAAAGTGTGCTAAATCGATTAAGACCTTCTTAATCGATTAAGACCTTCTTAATCGATTGGCTAATCAATCAAGCTTTAAAATACAGTAGTTGTAACGACTAGTCTGATGTGGTAATCGATTGGGTGATCGATTGTTATCCTAGATCGTGGGTGTATAGGGTTTTTACGCAGGTATGACCTCTCCTTCCATCGCCATTTCAAGAGATGTCTTGGAGCATAGTGCTGCTGCATTTCCAAGGTTCTAAGGGTGACTCCAAGTTAGGAGAAAGCAAGAAAAGCAAAAAGTGTTCATTGTTATAAATCTTGTAAGATTTCATTTGTATTTTGCTTGTTCTTCATTTGTTCTTTGTGTAGGCTTGTATGAGACTTCTCTGCCTCAACAAAAGAGATCTTTCATACTATATAAGAGAGTGAGGAAGAGCGGATCCTTGAATTAGTCACTTCAAGAAGGTGTATACCAAGTAAAATCGGAGATGTTAGTATTGCTTAAGTTTCCGTTGCGATAAATCTTCACCGAGTAAAAATCGGAGCTTATCACCCCTCTCTAGCTCGCCTACCGATTCTAACATTATTCGTATCCATAAAGACCCTCTTAATAGTGTAGTTAACTATGAGGGCGTGGAGAGCATCTTCATAAGGAGCCTTTACTCCTAAATCCCAAGGTCCAAATTTTATGAAGGGGTAATCTTTTCCTCTTCGGTTGGTGCTAACTCTATAATTTTCCAACCGCCGACTATTAGACTTTCAAGTTTAGTTGGAATTTCCGTCGATTGGGCCTCTAGAGATGATACCAACAAGTCCCTGTGGAGGGCCTATGCCTTTGCTTTTATCTTTTTATTGATCGACTTTTCGTTGGGGAAGAGATGTTTCTTGAGGTCGCCTAGAGGCGTCCGAGCTTGCCTGCCCAACCAGTATGCCTCATCATCATGGCGGGTGGTTCAAGGAGGAGAGTGTCAAGAAGACCTAGGGGGCGAAGGCCCTTTGTCGAATGAGCGCCATTCGGTTACTCGTTGCAACTTGTGGGCATAATTATAATAGTCTTGGGTTGCATGACACCTTGTCTGGTGATAGATACATAAACAACCCATCATGTTAGAAGCCATCGACCTGACCCGTGGGTTGAAGTTGGGGCATCTTCCACTGCTTGAACTACTTTCTCTCCTCTAGGGACTGTTGACTGGTGATAAGTTGGACGTGACTCCTTATTTCACAAAGGGGGGCAGAGGAGCTTTGTGTTCTGAATGGATGGCAGGAGTGATCGAGGTGCTGATGTCCCTCCTTCGAGCGAATTAAACTTGTTTGACATTTACATACTTGAGTGATCGACCAAGTTATCAATGTTTGTCGAGAGTTTATCTTCACTAAGGATCTAAAGAAGTCCCCTTCTAATAAGCCCTGTAAGAAGACATTCATGAATATTTCAAAAGTCGTCGAAGGATCATCTTAAGCCACCTGATCGAACCATTAAATATAGTCTTTTAAATTCTCTTTAGTCTTATGCTTGAGAGTGAATAAATTGAAAGAAGTCTTATGATATCTCTGGTCACTGGCAAAATAGTGCAAAAATACAATCTTGAAGTCCCCGAATGACCAAATGGAGGACACAGGAGTTGGTTGAATGATCTATGTGTTGAACCTGCGAGTGTAGTCAGGAACACTCGACACTTGATGCCATTAAAATATTGGTACAACAATGCTGCATTCTCAAACTTGCATAAGTGATCTTTATGGTTTGTAATACCAATGTATTCCCTAATTGTTGGCGCTCAAAAATGACATGACAAAGCATCCTCAAGGATACTTTTGGAAAGGGAGAGCCTTTGGGGTTTCCCGACCCACTAGTGATCGATGCTTTGCCCCAAGAAGGGTTCTTGGGGCGGCGTTTCACATGCTGGAAGACTCTAAGGATTGTTCATCCGAATAGATGCTCTAGTGGGAGTGATGATCAGAGCATGAGGCACTTCAATCAGCCGCATTTGTCGTTGTTGAGATACTTGAGGCACCCTGGTTGATGTAGAAGGTATCCGCGAAGGCGGATGGTGCGCTATCAACGGCTGTTGCTATGTCGCTTGTTGCTACTCCAATGCTACCCGTACTGTGGCAGTTACAAGTTTGTCGAAGTCATCTTGTGCCATAGTGATGGTGGTAGATTTTCTAGTGTCATGCATTTGAGTATCTTTGTTCAAGTATATGTTCCCATAAATGACACCAATTTGATCATGCTCTGAGAGCCTCAAAGGATGAGCTATCAATGAGCTGAAGGTGATGTTGACTGAAGTTGTTGGAGAGCCAATGAGAGGGGGTCCATAGGAGATAAACTAAACTTGAAAAGGACCAAAAGGAGAAGGTTAGAATGACGGCCAGGGGTGCCCTGACGTTGTTACTCCGACACTCAAGTAAATTTTGGCAAGAAAAGTAGAAGAAAACAAATAAGATAAACAGTAGTCTAGTTCAAGATTTTTATATACCTCGGTCTGCGTTTGTGGACCCCCCTTTTATAATATTGCTATCAAATATCTCTCTCTTCTGTATTAATGGTATATTAATCATGGAAGTGACATGTATTATACTACAGTAAGGGGAGTGTCACATTATATCTACTAGTATCACATCGATCATGATATGTGAGATGATACCCCAAGTGCTCTGACTATCCATATGTTGTATCAGTATAGATGTCGTTCTCCATGATGGGTTGGCCCATGAGGCCCTTGGGCTATAAGATATTTGGGCTAGAGGTTGGAGATATGTTAATAGAAGAACGTTGGATTACCAGGACTAAATGAAAATGAACAAAACATACACAGTCGGTACAAGAGGTGCACCCCGATTGACCTGACTATCCGAGGATAATGGAGCGCATCCAATCGGAGGGGTCGATCGAGGATAGTGGGATGCACACCATCAAGGAGAAGTGAAGTGTGTTCGGTCGGTGAGACCAACCGAGGAGAGGCGGAGAGTGTCCGATCGTCGATTACCAATATGTCGCCAATGTTCAACCCTTTGTCGCTAACTATTGATTTGTGAAGGTCTTCGTCACCCGCAACGACAACCTCGCTAGCTACTGGAGCTTCGACTTTGACATGGAATCCCAGGGGTGCATCTTCAACACCTCCTTTGACACCGAGTGAAGCACAAGAAGAGGACCAACCCCACCACACTGAGTCTGACGAGTAGCCAATAGAAGTAGTGGAAGTGGTCGTAGTCAATATTGTCGGTGAACTAACTCTCTCCACCGCCCGTCTTGCTGATCTTGCTAATTGCTAACACCAACCCCCTGTTGAGCAAGTTGGTGACCAAGTGCTCCTCATGGCCTCACCCTCTGAGTCCCCATCGATCCAGTGCTCGTCTTGGCCCAGTTGATCCAACACTCATCTCGGACCCGCCGACCTAGCATTCCTGTTAGCCATGCCTCGCTGATCCAACCCCTGCTCATCTCTATTTGGCTCCGTTGACCCGGCGCTTCTCCCTTCAACCCAATTACCTAGTTGTTCAACTCGGCCCTGTCAACCCAGTGTTCCTCTCAGCGTCGCTGATCCAACCCCTGCTCATCTTTGTTTGGCTCTATAGACCTGATGCTTCTCCTGTCAACCCAATTACCTAGTTGTTCAATAGCATGTGGTATAACACGAGAGTTGGTATGACACGTGGAACAACATTGTTGATATAGCGTGATCCCCACGATCTCCTACAGTGCAAGATGTGGGTGACCTGACCCCATATACGGTGACGTGACACTTTTTGTACCGTAAATATATATAACATCCCACTTTTTCATGTTAAAAAGTTGCTCGTCCTCATGTGCCAAGGGACGCGTATATATTCACACACATCTATTTTTATTAATCTACTACTATTCATCTTCTCATCTCCCCCGTTGAAGACTGATTTGAATATCGGAGTGACTAAGCCGGAGCACCCCTAGCCTTCATTCTAACACCTTTGCTCTCTCTCACTTTTTCAGACTTTGCAAGTGCTAGCTCTTGACGGTTCAGCCTTGGCACCCTCTCCTCCCCCTTGACATTGAGTGACTTGGTCAACATTAGTGGTAACTCATCGATGGCTCACCCGACGATCTCAGATAGAACATTATCCATTATCAAATATACATATTCTATAATTAATTTATTTAATGTTATATTGAAGTTCTATATTATAATTAATTTAGTTATATTTTAATTTTTCATTGTTTTTAAGGTGGTTCATATATATCATCGTAAAATTTCTATCATTAATTAAACTTCGACAATTTATCAAAGGGCGCAAGAATTAGTATTTACCAAAAAGTGTACAATGATTTCATTTTTACCAAAAGACGTATTCATTTTAGTGAACTTTTGTTTATACCCCTTCCGCTGAAAAAAATCTTTCTCTTTCTCTTTCTCTTTCTCTTTCTCAGTAACAAATTCCGAGATAACGGAATCTAATTTCACAGATTTGTCATTTTAAATTAATATATTTAGGAATCGGCTAAAAAACATAAGGTAAAGAAAGAAAAATTATTTCCATTAACGAAAGCTGATTTTAAAAATTTTAAATTATGAATTTTTATATTTGATTAATATAAATTAATATATTAAATAATATTAAATAAATATATTAATATATAATAAAGATTTAAAATTAAAAATTGTTTGAAATCTTTTATTTCAGATCAAGCGTGGGCCTGAAATCAAAAGATTTCAAGCTCACGTTGGGCCTGAAATAAAAGATTTCAGGCCCAGCGTGGGCTTGAAATAGAAATATTTCAGGCCCAGTGTGGGCCTGAAACAAAAGATTTCAGGCCCTGTGTCGACTTGAAATCATATGTTATGATAGGATTTTTTACGTAGGCCTAAAATATAGAGAAATATCTCTTTATATTTTTGAAATCACAAGAAAAATCATTGAGAAAGATTACTTTACGTGAGAAATTTTAATTAATATAAAACATATATTATATTAAAAACGAACTTTTATATATATATATATATATATATATATATATATATATATATATATATATATAAAATAAAGGAAAAGCAACTTCAGGTTCAGGGCCTGAAATCAATTGATTTCAGGCCCTGAGCAGGGCCTGAAATCTTTATTTCAGGCCCTGCTTAATTATATAAAATTAATAAATATAAAAAAATAATTAATAGACATAATAATATATATTTATTGGCAAAATTAAAGATATAAGGATGATTTACTAAAACAAGCTATAATTCTACATTATTGTTATATCGTTCTGTGCCAACTGATACAGTATGAGAACATCAGTGGGTTTTGACCAAAACCCACTGATGGACCTCCCATATCTGGATTTCTGAAAACCCTATATCAATAGACAGGGTTGACCTAGGAGAAGATGTTTTAGGTGTCCAAACATCTATACACTCTATATCACTAATGCAATAGGAGTAGTTTAGAAATATCAGTGGGTTTTGATCAAAATCCACTGATGTGACCAAAACCCACTGATATGGCTAAACTACTCGTATTACATTGGTGATATCTAATATATAGATGTTTGGACACCTAAAACATCATCTCCTACCTCTACCCTCTCTATTCATATGGAGTTTTCAGAAATTCAGATATGGTAGGTCCATAAGTGGATTTTGATCAAAACCCACTGATATTTCTAAACTACTCCTATTGCATTAGTGATATAGATGTTTAGACACCTAAAACATCTTCTCCTAGGTCACCCCTGTCTATTGATATAGGGTTTTCAGAAATCCAGATATGGGAGGTTCTGATGTTCTCATACTGTATCAGTTGGCACAGAACGATATAACAATAATGTAGAATTATAGCTTATTTTAGTAAATCATCCTTATATCTTTAATTTTGCCAATCAATATATATTATTATGTCTATTAATTAGAATTATCAGGATTCATAAACTCTAGTACTTATCCTGGAGGTCTAGAGTTCGAATCCTGAGGAAGGCAAAAATCCACTAGCCAGGGGTGGAAAGACCTAGTGAGTAACGACACGGTTGTTAGTCGTCGACATCGGTTGTTGGTCGACGACATAGTTGGGCCGCCAAATGTTGATTTGGCCGCCAGGTTGTTGGGCCCGAGGGGCAAGGTTGTTGGGCCCGAGAGGCCAAGTTGTTGAGCCGCCAAATATTGATTTGGCAGCCAAAGAGGTTGAGAGACCGTGTCGTTACAATAAAAAGGCGCCTTTTTATTGTAACGACACAGTCTCTTAACCTCTTTGGCGGCCAAATCAATATTTGGCGGCCCAACAACTTGGCCTCTCGGGCCCAACAACCTGGCCCCTCGGGCCCAACAACCTGGCGGCCAAATCAACATTTGGCGGCCCAACTATGTTGTCGACCAACAACCGATGTCGACGACTAACAACCGTGTCGTTACTCACTAGGTCTTTCCACCCCTGGGTAGTGGATTTGTGCCTTCCTCAGGATTCGAACTCTAGACCTCCAGGATAAGTACTAGAGTTTATGAATCCTGATACCAATTGAGCTGGCTCAATTGGTATCAGGATTCATAAACTCTAGTACTTATCCTGGAGGTCTAGAGTTCGAATCCTGAGGAAGGCACAAATCCACTACCCAGGGGTGGAAAGACCTAGTGAGTAACGACACGGTTGTTAGTCGTCGACATTGGTTGTTGGTCGACAACATAGTTGGGCCGCCAAATGTTGATTTGGCCGCCAGGTTGTTGGGCCCGAGGGGCCAGGTTGTTGGGCCCGAGAGGCCAAGTTGTTGGGCCGCCAAATATTGATTTGGCCGCCAAAGAGGTTAAGAGACTGTGTCGTTACAAACCCTGTCTATTGATATAGGGTTTTCAGAAATCCAGATATGGGAGGTCCACCAGTGGGTTTTGGTCAAAACCCACTGATGTTCTCATACTGTATTAGTTGGCACAGAACGATATAACAATAATGTAGAATCATAGCTTATTTTAGTAAATCATCCTTATATCTTTAATTTTGCCAATCAATATATATTATTATGTCTATTAATTATTTTTTTATATTTATTAATTTTATATAATTAAGCAGGGCCTGAAATCAACCTGAAATCAATTGATTTCAGACCCTGAAGTTGATTTTCCTTTATTATATATATATATATATATATATATATAATTCATTTTAAATATAATGTACGTTTTATATTAATTAAAATTTCTCACGTAAAGTAATCTTTCTCAATGATTTTTATTGTGATTTCAAAAATATAAAGAGATGTTTCTTTATATTTCAGGCCTACGTAAAAAACCCTATCATAACACATGATTTCAAGCCGACACAGGGCCTGAAATCTTTTGTTTCAAATCCACGTTGGGCCTGAAATATTTCTATTTCAGGCCCACGCTAGGCCTGAAATCTTTTATTTCAGGCTTAATGTGGGCCTGAAATCTTTTATTTCAGGCCCAGTGTGGGCCTGAAATCTTTTGATTTCAGGCCCACGCTTGATCTGAAATAAAAAATTTCAGACATTTTTTAATTTTAAATCTTTATTATATATTTATATATTTATTAAATATTATTTAATATATTAATTTATATTAATCAAATATAAAAATTTATCATTTAAAATTTTTAAAATCAATTGGAAGTTTCGTTAATGGAAATAATTTTTCTTTCTTTACCTTACGTTTTTTAGTCGATTCCTAAATATATTATTTTAAAATGATAAATCTAAAAAAGTAGATTCCGTTACCTCGAGATTTGTTACTGAGAAAGAGAAAGAGAAAGAGAAACTTTTTTTGGCGGAAGGGATATAAACGGAAGTTCACTAAAATGAATACGCCCTTTGGTAAAAATGAAATTATGGTACACCTTTTGATAAATACTAATTTTTAGGTGCGCCCTTTGATAAATTGCCGATTAAACTTAGGATTTGTTGTCACTCGTAACATTGTATCTAATTAAGTGTAAAGAAATTAAAAACATCATAAAAAATAAACAATTTAAATGAAAAGTATAAAATTAAAGTGTGCAATAGTTTTTAAAAAATAAACCATCTTATGTTCCACTCCCATTTGCGGGGAGCAAATAGTTCCCGTATAGCAAAAGGCAAATCTCCAACTAGTACAATTAACCATTAAATTAAAATCTCATTTTTAATCATCCTAATAAATTTATCTTTTAACCATTAAATTAAAACTCATATGTCGCCGACCTAAAATCAAAATTTTATTTTGTTATATGTACTAAGGAATTACCTTTGCGATCTATTTACTCGAAAGTGCGGATCAAGGAGAGAAGAATCCACACTGTGAAAGATATATGTTGGTGTTGGATATATAATATTTAATGGAGAATTTTGATATATATATATATATATATATAAGGTTAAAATTATGGTTGTAATTTAACAAGTTGTGTTAAATGTACGATGCAAATTACTTTATATGTGATAAAGTCTTGGTTGGGAATCAGACAGTGACTAAAGTCTTAGTGGTATATGATTGAGAGTTAGGCATGACTAAATCTTGGTTGGAACTAAGCAAACAAAATTTTTAGCTGGATTCTAGGTGAATTAAGTCCAAGTAGAGCTAGTTGGAAGTTGAAAACTTGATAGATAAAATTTCTAACTTGGTGTTAGGTGAATTAAGTATAGTGGGGCCAACTAGAAGCTGAAAACTTGGTCGTCAAAATTCCAGCTAAGTCTAGGTGAATCAAGTTCAAGTGGAATCACCTAAGAGCTGAAGGATTGATAGAAAAAGTCCTAGCTAGAGGCTAAGTGAACAAAGTCCAGGTAGAGTCAAACAAAGTCCACGTGAAAGCAACTGGAAGTTGTGGCTTGACACCTCAATCTAGATGAGTCCACTATGGATTGAGCATCTAGACTCAAAGTAAATATAAATAACTTTACATTTTGTATCATATTCATTATGTGTAACGACGGTAGGGAAGCAAGGTTTAACAGTTCCGAGTAATCGGAGAGAGTCGGGGGTGATTGGCTGGTGATAACTCACGACGAAGAAATTCAGAGGATCTAGCCGACCATATCAAGGTCGGGGTGCTTGAAGTATACGGGCGACCAAAGTGGCTTCTAAGTGATCGAGAAATGACATTAACAACAATCCGAACATGTTTGGGCAAGATCAGGGTTGATCCCTCTCCAGGCGACTGGAGGGCTTACGGGCGATCAAAAAGTTTTGTTAACGTTATCTTAGAGATAAAAATTGTGGTCAGGGGCGGATCCAGGATTTTATATTGGGGGGCCGCATACTCCAAGAAAAAGCACAACTACCGATCAAAATTCTTGAGCATAATATTTGGGATCGCTAAGGCATTCAACGAATATGATGCAACAACAACAATTATGATTCAATCACAAATATAATGGTAATCAAAAGCATCATAGGCAGTATTGTGATCAAACATGATTCAAAAACATAAAGTTAATGTGCATGCAATTAAGTATCAAATACAATTCTCTAACTAAAAGTAATTCGACGTTCTTTTAAATTTTCGAAGTCCTTAATGATGGCTTCTATGCTCACATTTCTAGCAATTTCTCTCTCAATATATATCATTAACGCGTCTGAGAGAAAAGCATCCTCCATTTTGCTCCGAAGCCTTATTTTCACAATATTCATTGCAGAAAATGATCGTTCTGAAGTAGCAGTGGAAACTGGAAGAGTAAGCACAAATACGATCACTCTAAAAATGAGGTTGTATGTAACAAATTTGTTAGTCTTTACTAACCATTGACATAATTCTGAAATGGTTGAAAGATTTTTATAGTCAGGCCCTTTGACTACATTAAACTCGTAATGCTTCAATTGCATCTCTAATTGCTCTTTTTCATCTCTTGTAAAATCTTGGGCATAAAACTTTTCAACTATTTTACATATATCAACAACTCTGAAAGACTCCGCAGCATTTTGAGGATTTAAGGCATTACTAAGAATGAGCAATTCCATTGCATCAACACTAAAGCGACCATTAATTTTTTACAACTGTGAATCTATTGAAGCATAAAAGAGGTCTATCCGATAATGATGCTCAATTGTGAAATTGTCTTGACGAGCACGGGCTCGACCTTGTCTATTAATATACTGAGCATTAAAATCAAGAATGTCAATATTTCGAAGTTCACAAAAAGATTTCACTTTTACAAGCAAATCATCCCATTTGTTATCTCTCATCTGTTGAAGTAAATTTTTAGTAGATAATACAAGCTCCATTGCATTTATAATATCCTGATACTTACTTTGTAAACTCTGGCAAAGGATATCTGTGATCCTCATAATCTCTTTCATAAGATGCAAGATGAATACAAAATCAAAGGAAGTCATTTCATCATAAACTGATGTTGCATTTGCTCATTGAGAAGGAAGTCCATCATCCATAACCTTGAGTAATACCGTACACGATGTACTAAACATCTTAATTAAGCCTTTCAATGATCTCAAATGAGAACTCCAGCATGTATCAGCAACTCGTTGTAAAATACCTATCTGATTAAGTCCACGCCCTATCTTGAGTTCATTAATAGCAATCAAATGTGCAATATCATCCGCATGAGAATTCTTCAATTCATTATTACGCTTACATGAAGAACCAACAATATTAACTATAAAAGTTAATCTATCAAAAAATTAATGAATAGGTATCATATTTTTTGATGCTGCTACTAAAACTAATTGTAATCGATGAGCAAAACAATAAACATAATAAGCACTTTCACAATCTTTTATAATCAAAGCTTGCAATCCATTAAACTCGCCCCTCATGTTATTAGCACCATCAAAGCCTTGACCTCTAATATTTTGAACATCCAAATTGTAGTGAGCCAAAGCAGAATATATAGCATTCTTTAAAGTCAAAGTTGTAGTATCAGATACATGAATAAGCCCAAAAAACGTTCTTGAATGAATCCAAAAGTCTCAACAAACCTCAATACTATAGACATTTGCTCTCTTTTTGACTCATCTCGGGCTTCATCAACAATTATGCAATACTTGGCAACTCTAATTTCTTCACGAATTGCATTTTTCACTCTCACCGAAAAATATCGTGACTTGTATACTTGGCATTTTTTGGAGCTTTCGCAATGGCCTTTGAAAGTTCATCATTGTACATGGTCAGCACATCCAAAAATCCAAGAAAATTGCCACAATTAGATGAATTAGATTTCTCATCATGACCTCTAAACGGAATTCTTTGAAGTGCAAGCAACAACACCACATGTATGTGAGCCTTTAATCGAAGACGATTAGTTGCGACTTGTTCATCATTAAAATTGTCGAATCGCCTTGATATATATTGTGTTTGGTTCATCAAATCCTCACATACCTTTTCAGCATTACGATGGGGTGAAGATACATTATCTTTTCCTATATGACCTAGGAAAGTACAAGCTTTTCCATTTCGAACTTTCTTCCACTTATCAAATCTATCAACAGTAAATGTAGTTTGATTTAAGCATCCTGATGACTTATTGAAGATAAAACATGGAAAGCAATATGTTTTATCATTAGATAGTGAATACTCTAACCAAGGAAATTGTTCATACCAAGTAGACTGAAATCTTCGAGGATGCTTAATATTTTTATTTAATGGATATTGTTGAAGAATTGGCTGATATGCTTTCAGATTCAAATAAGCTCTACGAATTTCCTCTCGTTGGTTAGGATGATATTCCCAAATTTGTCGACGCAATCCTGGATCACGCTCTAAAGAATTGAGATCAACCTCTTCAGTTTCTGTATTTTTAAATCTTTTAGGAGGAATTTCAGATGGAAGATCATTGTCATTTGAGCTTGTCGAAGGAGTTACAACAGTAGCTGAATCAAATTCATTTGCTCTCTTCCTTTGAAAAAATCTATCAATCGTAATAGATTTTCTCATTGGAAATATATGAAACCTTTAACAATGGAAAACTTGAATCATTTCAAATAAGTAAATAATATTTAATAAAATAATATTAAACCAAACATTAAGTCACTTATAAAAGATTGAAAAGATTAACAAACTTGTAGAGTAGCAAAATTGATGTAAATTGTATACAAATTTTATTTAGTCTCACATCTGTTATTGAACATTTACAAGAAAAATATGTATGCATCTAACTTAGCTCAAGAATTCATGGCAATTCATCTTGTTATACATATAATATTTACACACTTGTCTTGTCTAAGATTTATATGATTTTAATGGTCCATAAAAATAATAATGGAATATAATGACCTTGGGACTTTAGACTGGAGGGTGTCTGAGGCAATGTAATAGACTTTAACCTAATAGTCTTTAATTAGCAAAGATTAAGAAAATAAATTAATTAAGAATTTAGTGTAACTGAGTGGGAAGTCATATTGTTGTACACAATACACTAGTACATATTTAATATTTAATTGTTCATTGTCAGTTTGTCACCGAGCGAATTCACATGAAGAACAAGGAATAATTATTGATAATTCGATATGCTTTAAAATCAACCTTAATTAATATGGGTTCAACATATCATCATTGTGCGCAACATATGAAACAATAAAAAAAAGAAGCAAATTTCTAAAGATTATAGAGTAGAGCAAGAGCACAGATAAAACTTAGAAGGATATCATGAAAATTGAAAATGAACATGAATAAAAAAGAAGAGGATAAAGGAACGAACATGATTACATGAAAACACCCCCAAAAAATATTTTCCCCCTTCTTTCCTTGATCAATTTTAAGGGTTTCAAAAATCAAAACCCTAAGACCTAAGGAGTAAGATAAGGCATAAAGAGAAGAGAAATTGTACCTTTCTCTCGAATCGGATTTGAGAGTTTCGTAGTTTTGCACAAGACCTCCGCACGGACCACACCGGAGTTGCGAAGCGAGTAATCCCTGCCGCCCGTGCCGACTATTGCAGCGTCGTCGCCGACTTCCGCACACGTTGCGTCGTTGCACGCCCAAATTATTTATAGGTTTTTCCTTTCTTGAATAATTAATTTATTATTTATAAATAATAACAATATTAGTATTACTAATAAAATTTACACGTGGACTGCCCCCCCCCCCGTCCATGTATAAATGCGCCCCTGATTGTGGCCACGTTAGCACTAATATAGGCGATCGGGAAGAATCCAGACACGACCGAAGGAGTGCTATATAGAGATAGAACTTAAAAAATCACTATTTCACTATCAATTTCTTCATCGTTAATCATGCTCTAGTGCTCTCTTCATCGTTAATCATGCTCTAGTGCTCTCTTATGTTCTTTGCTGTAACGCGCTACAACTTATATTTTATTTCTGATCTACAATACTTAAAGTAACATTTTTATTTATTTTGGTATTGTCATTTTTATTTTAGTGTGCTTAATTTATAAATATATATATATATTTCTATCTCTAAAGGCTTTCTGGAAGATATTAAAAATAAAAATTATATTTTATAACTACTGTATCTATGCTAGTTTTGGTTATAAACTGCTTGCATACTTAACTGTTAACTTAATCTATTATTTACTTTTATTGTTTTACTAAATTTGACTGAATTAGTCTAAATAATTTTTATTTTCGCTGTGTTATTCTATTAATTTAATTGTTTTTATTTACTATTTATTCATTTTAAAATTCGTAATATTATTCATCCCTTATAACGTCAAGTTTGATCTAAAATATATCATTCGAGAAGGGAAAAAAATTGAAGAAAATAAAAAAATTCAAGTAAACTTGAAGAAGAAGATAAGGGAAAGGCGCGGGGTGAGGATGGCGAGGTCACAGGCGATGACGAAGGACATCGACCTCGCAGTAGCCTCTCCAGCGACCTTGTGCGAGGATGCATCACGCCTATGACGAAGGACGGATGGAAAGTTACACTTGTTCATTTTTGGATGGACAAAAAAATAAATTAAATTTATTAGAGGATGAACTTAAAATTCATCCTCTATATTTTTTATAAACAAACAAAGGAAAATATAGGGTAATTAATCCTTTCTTATGATATGCGTTCCGGAATAAACAGTGCATTGGGGTTTCATTATCCGTGTAGATGGAGACAACCGGTGAGTTCTTGCAGCACACCAAGAAACAGGGTTTTAGAGTAACAAACTTTAACTTTACATAAAGGTTAGCATGCCATTAGGCCATGCGTTCTCTGGCCTGGCCATGGCCTGGGTCGAGCCTTCTCTTGGGCTGGGCTCAGCAGAGTTGGTTGCATCCTGGCAACGACCAAAGAATTACATTTTGGCGAAACGAATGGCTAAAAGAATGCTGGTCCAAATCTTGTCCCATCATTCATATAATCTGGTGTTAAAACGATAAGGAATGGATGATTCATTCGTCTCAACGTCTTTATCAACTCGTTCCAGAATCAATATGGAGGAGAGCGTCCTTGTCAATCCGTTTCAAGGTCAATATGGAAGAGATAAATCATGAGAGTTACTAGTCTGAACATTGACTATCATATAAGAGAGGGCAGATATCTGGCTTCGCTAGGATTTGACTTCTAGACCTCATGATGATAATATTTCATGCGCTAGCCATTAGTCTATCTCTCATACCTCATGATGATAGCGACCTTGAGGGAATTAATTTGACAATGCATCGCATGATCGATATACTTTAAATTTATGGTACGGTAGTAGATGAAAAGATAAACAATTAGAGTCGTTAAATGGGTTGATTCATGACGGAGTGGGTACGCTCGTGGTGGATCAACCATTTGGTGGGGGTGGGACAGGTTGAATTGCCATCTTGGCTGGTTAAGAAATCCCCAACCCAACTCAAGGTGAGTTGCGAGTTAGTCAGGTCAATCCGCGAGCCCGTAAAAAAATTAAAATGTTTAAAATTTGGTTATAGATTACTACATCATCAAAACAAAATTGATCACATTGATATTAGCATTAACGATATCAAAATCGAATGATAACATGATGCAAATTGTGAATTTTCACACTGTAACAACACAGATCTAAAGTTAATGGAGAAATAAATGAGAAAGAATATTTAAGGGAGTCTTCCTACCTAAGTTATAATAGATTTTGATTAAATATCTCTTTTCTTCCTCCTAATCAATTATCAACAAACCGAGAGATTTATCGCTAGTGGATGGTAAGTTTTGAGAATTTTTTTGCTTTAACTCGTGGATCAACCCAAGCCTACCGCAGGTCTAGGTGTGCTGGCTCACCTGGATCTCCCTTTAAATGAGTTGATAAAATTTAAATTTAACTCGTTTAAATTATTTGACGGAATAGATCAATCAGACAATTCCCACTTAAATTTAGGACTGTAAATAAATCAAGCGTTCATGAACAAGTTTGATGTTCAATTTGGTAAGAGCTTGTTTATATTCGTTCAATATATACCAGATCAATTAAATAAACAACTTGAAACTTATTAAATTAAACAAATAAGTTTGACATACATGTTAAGTTCGTTAACGTTGGTGAACAATGCTTGCGAACAATATTTACAAATTATATTCATTAATAAAACTCATATCAACCACTTAAATAAAAAATCAAATAAGTTTGAATTATCAAGCTCAATAACCAATCAAAAAAAGTAAAAGTTTCAAACAATAAAAAAAAACTTGAATTTAGAGCTCGATAATATTTAAACAAATAAGTTCACGCCAAGCTTAAGCCAACTTGAATTAAGAGCTCGATAACATCTAAACAAATTAAGCTCAAACTAAATTCAAACGAGCTCGAACTTATAAACCAAATCAAGTTTCAACAATTATTTTAAAATTTTAGTTTATTTTAAATTCAGCTCGACTTGACTTGATTATCTTATCAACCAAGTTTGAATACTTTAAAGCCCAGTTTAACTCATCTCCGATCGTTTACAATCCTACTTAAATTGACAATTCTACAAACAACGCATAGAGCTTCTCGAATTTACTTTGGCAGTGAATGAGAACTTCTGTGGAGGGAGAGCCGATCAACTAGACTTGGATCAAAACCGACTTTCTAAGTGAGAACCAAAGACGAAATGTAATTGAACCCAGATGCGGTCCGATGTCGCCTCATCCGCGTATAAGATGATGAGCGTTGGCAGCCGCGCACCCTCTCCCATTTCGCCTCCCCTTCGCTACGCTGGTAGATTCCTCTTCCGGAGACTCGTTCACTGCCATCTCAGTCACCACGGATCCTTTTCCTCTTGCTGATCGTAGAGATCAAGGATTCTTCAGGAAGTGGGCGAGATAACCGTTCTTGCTACCAGGGTTCGTTTCTTTTCATCGTCTTTCTTTTTCCTATTTTTTTTTGGGGATTCCCAGAGCGTTTTTAGGGTTTTTCGTCTGTACTGTTTTTGAACGTCTTGCTAGCTTCGGGTTCTGAGACGAAGTGTGCTTCCTTTGAAAGTTTTTCATCTTCGGCAATTGATTATGGTTGGTGGGTTTTGGCAGGGCATTGCAGGAGCTTCGGGCTTTTTTTTTTCTTTGCGGGGTTCTTTGATCGGGTGAGTTAGGCTTCAGGTGAGGGCGTTTTTCTAGGTGAATTTTCTGTAGAGAAGACGGAGGAATCTGGTCTCATGAGAATTGTCAGGGGAACTCAGAGATTGGTTTACGGCGAGGGGGAAACCGTGCTGAGGCAAGACGAATCAATTGGCTGGGATTTTGCGATCGGTTCTGCTAAGGTCAAAACGCATGATAAAGGGATCATTTGGGCTGTGGATTTTTAAGTAGGGAGGTGTTTGAAGGAAATCAAGAACAGCAGACGAGATACTTTATACAAGAACAATGACTAAAATCGTTGTTCAGCGCGGTTCTTCCTCAAATTCTAATCGACCACTGTCAAATTCAGGATCACACTCTTCCCAGGCTTCCTCCAGTTCTAGGGAGGACTCAGAAAAACAGATTGTTGAAGATCGAAATGCAATAGAAGATTCTGGAGATCGCTTAGAGAATGTTGAGGATAAAATCTTGAACCATGATAGATCTTCTCAAGGAATTAATGTTGAGGGTGGGACTAATATATGTGCTGAAGAAGTCAAGATTATAACTAATGATGTTCTGGATTCTGCTGTTTGTAAGGAAGAAACTGGTGAGCATCATTTGGGACAAGAAGCTGCTGTTCGATCCAGCATTGATAAATTAGTAATTGGTTCATCTCAGATTGCTACAAGTTCTTCCTACCCTCCACCACCTCCAGCCCCACCATTGAAGCCCTTTTCAACTAATCAGAGTTCTAGGAGAATGGGATTAGGATCTTCAAACTCTGTGAGAATTGGTTCTTCAAGAAGGCAATCAGCTTGGCCAGTTGTTGGAGCACGTTCACCATCAAATTCTCATCCTTCTTCCCCCAGATTATATGGTGAAGGGGACGGTTACAATAGTGCTGATGAGCAAGGCCCTGGCTATGTGCCCTCATATGGCGATCCGGTATGACACCTTCTAATAGTGAATTTTTAATGAAATTTCATTTCTCGCTAAAAAAATCTTATATGGACCTTTATAACATGTAAATCTAATTGAAATCTGCATTTGAATAAGGTGCACTTCACTAGTATATGAGAATTATTGCATTTAATAACTGAAGAACATCATAATAGTAAATAATTACTAGTATAATTTTCTACTTTGCATCTTGCGTTAGGGGAATGTAGTCTGGTCACTGATAAATATTGCACCCATTTGATAATTTATAAATATTTCTGTAGAGAATTAGGCAATTAGCCAACCAAATAACTTGGGACTCATTTTTTCTATTTATATACTGAATAATGTTCTTTTGTTCCAGTCAGTGAATATTTAATAGTAGTGACTTCTTGTTTCTATCAACTCTAATTCTTTTTCTTTCACTCTCCCATGTTTGATGTCAAATACTAAATCATTTTGTTTGTCAGGAGAGAGAAAGACTGTTTGAACTTGAGATACGAAGGACAAAAGGTTTTGAAGTGAAAAAGATGCTGGAGGATGGGAATTGCCTTTTTCGAGCTGTTGCGGACCAAGTTTATGGTGATGTAGAAGCATATGATATGGCACGGCAAATGTGTGTTGATTACATGGTATATATTGTGATTATAGAAAACAAAACATTTTAGAATAGTAGCAATTCTTGTGTATATATATATATATATATATATATATATAATGTCTACATGATATTTAGTTTGCAATATGATGCAAGATGATGGAACAAATTATCTACTACAATTGTTACAAAAGATAAAGATGAAAACAGTGGAGTAAACAAAACAAACATCGAGCAATATAATTAAAAAGATCTTAATTGATTTGCATATTAATAATCATATAGCCTTGCATAGAGTTCAATAGACAGATAAGATTCACTTAGACGGCTTCAACTAATTGGGACCAATATGACTTGATGACGATGCTGGCGATTTGAATATTAATAGTCATATAGCCTTGCATGGAGTTCTATTGACGGATAAGATTCATGTAGACGTCTACAAATAGTTGGGACCAACATATCTTGATGACGATGTCATGACTTGATGACGATGATGACATTAGGGTTGTCCCCCACCCTTGTATTTTTTTTTTTCAATTTATCTATATTCTATGTGTTGTATATATAATAATTTCTATCAAACTGTTTGCAAACTCTTATTTTGTTATCATTATTATGAATCCACTAAATGCATTATAGTTCATGACTATGAAGTCATTATTTAAGTTGTGTCAAAGTTTTGGTGCAAACCAAATTATCCCAATATTGTTTCAGGTAGAGCTTTGGCATTATCTTTAATATTACAGAATAATTACCTTCCAGAAAAAATTAGCATATCATTTCCTACTTTCCCTTGGCAACATGGCTTTCTATGCCCTGGTGATTCTCTATCTAGTTGATACTTTACATTAATAGGATTAAATTCACACAATTTGACCTGTTGTGGGAAGATAGATGGTCCATTAGGCTGGATTATGTTTATACTATTTGGTTTCTTGGTGTGGAAAGTGTGATAAATGGAAGTTCACATTGAGCTTTTTATCGAAACAAGATACTTCATCTATTAGGCAGTTTTTTCTTGTTTGGGCAGCTCAAATTAATTAGGACAATAGAATCTTGGTAGCACACCTCATTGTTCATGGAATCTAGTGGTAATTTCAATTTATGCTGTGATCCCTGACATTTTATTAGGCTATCAAAATTCTAAATACATACACCCATGGTTTTAGAAAGTGATTAATGTAGCTGCCTATGCAATTTAGTCTTTTTTGGTTCATCTGAGCTAGTTTGGTTTAGACTGAACTAAATTGGCTTAAACCCTAAGCTAATTTATTTGTCACCTTGTAACTTGGAGCCTTAGTTTTGTATAAATATATTTCATGTGATATGAAATAGAATAATTGGCACATTTTTCTTTTTAGAACCATAAACTAGATGTGGTTTTAAGATGATTTATTATACATATACTACTTCTATAATTCAATATGATTTAATATATTTTAATATGTTCACATGCTCTTCCATACTATTATGAACTATGCAATGAGTTTACTTCAAGCATCCTGCATGTACTGCGTGGAACCTTGCATGCACCTCTATGTTGTTGATATGGCATGAAGCTGATGTATTCTTGCTCTAAGAATCAAGTGCAATCTTATTGAATTTTCTTTTGTATCCTGGATTATTTTTATTCAGGCTAATTGTAGAATTTCTCTAATATATTTGTTTTTTCAAAAGTGAAGTTAATTTTTGAAAAGCTTCACTTTTGAAAAAAGTTGCAAGTACAAAATTTCACCCAGGATGAGCATAAAGTTTTAGGAAAGCTACCATGACTAACCAAGTCATTAAGAAGTTTTGTGCATGAGAAACTCCTTTAGCTATCCAGTGCTCTTGTTATGAATGACCAAGTTGGCCATTTAGCCATGCATTAATCATCGTCATCTTTTTCAATTTTCTTGCATGTTCTGCACTATTTTTTTACATCAGTATTGTAGATGTTTTATATCTATTTGTACCTTGTCTGGCACAATTTGACGCCATCATTTTTTTTATAATGCTTCCATTTACTTAGCATTTATTACTTTTATTTGTTTGCATTCTTGCATTTCTACCATTCCTTGAGATATCACAAGCATCTCTGCAATTTCTTCATTTTGGAATCCGTAAGTAGCAATTCCACATCATTTTTATCTGTAATTTTGGTTAAGTCAGTGTGCTAGGTTGGGTTTTTCTGCTATTGTTTGAGACATACTCTCACAACCTTGCTCATGATGAAATTTGGAACTTGAAGATGTCTCTTGTTTAAAATGGTTTTTTTTATTTAGTAACTATGCTACTGATCTGTCATATTTTCGATTTAATCAATTTCTTAAACAACTACAAGTTTCAAATTTTAAAACTGAGGCGTATATCTACCAGATCAGTATTTTATTCCCAGATATTGCATCTCAAACAGAAACTTTTTATTAAAAATTTGGTTCTTCTAGTTGTGCAAGCCTACACTCCTGAGCTTACCTCTATTTTCTTTTCTCATCAGGAAAAGGAACGGGATCATTTTTCTCAGTTTGTAATTGAAGGCTTCACATCATACTGCAAAAGAAAAAGAAGAGACATGGTATTTGGTGCACTGTCTCATCATTTTGATCATTGCTTATGTGATTTTCTTTGTCTTTATGCTAGCCATTCAAGCAATGCCAATCCCTTGCTATTTTGTTACAAGCTTGTATATTATGTTTTTGCATGTGGTCCACATTCTGCAATGCAGTTCATGCTTTTCTGTAAAACAATGAGTTATTTTCATGATTTATGGCTTTTGTACTCCAGCCGTTTGTGGGCTTTAGCTGTTCATCTAGATTTAGACCTTATAGCACTTCACCAGTCACACCAGTAAAATAAAGCAGAAGCTATTTTATAAATTATAAGGATTTTGTCCTAATATTTTGTTGTCTATCCAATTATAATCCTATTCAGGAATGTTAATGGTTATGAGAGCCATGTTCAAGAATGATCTTTGGTTATGAAGAAACTTTGAGATCATAGACTTGTATTCATTTACAGACTAAGGAAATTCAGCATGATTATTTGGATTCTAAAATTTGTATATAGGTATCATTGTATAGAAACAGTTAATAAATATCAACGTTTCTTTTTTCCTTCTTGTTATTTTAACCAGAGTTATTAGAGCTGGACAATTTACTAACCATAACTTAACACGAACATGGATCAGATGATTTGTACTATATATATGAAACAGAATTTACTAGAACAGCATCAATTCCATCTGGGTTAATAAAACTTCTTGTATTACTGGCTTGTTTTAGGTCTATGGAAACAACATTGAGATCCAGGCATTTGCAGAAATGTACAACCGCCCTATACATATCTACTCCTCCTATAGCTCTGGTATGATCTGATTTGTTGATTTTTCCGATTGATAGTGAATTTCTTGTAATTTCCACCTTTTATTTCTATATGCAGAACCTATTAACATCTTTCAAGGGAGTTATGCCACTGATGTTCCTCCGATTCGGTTAAGTTATCATCATGGCAACCATTACAACTCACTGGTTGATCCACGTAGGATGACAGTGGGTGCAGGTCTTGGATTCAGTAGTCTTCGAGGGGTAAGTTACTTTTTTGCATCATTTGCAGTTTTTCAACAAATTATTCTCTGAAGTCTATAACCTCTTACATTTTTGCAATTATAAAGAGAAGTGAGGAGTTCAAGGTCATGCTCTGAGTTATTTTCAGCTTTATCATGCTTTTGTTGGCTCCCATCATGCCTAATAGTCATATTCTAACTACCTTTGCTCTTACATTCTTCCCTAATTGATCTTCCTTTCTTTTTAGAGAAACATAGACACGGATCAGGTGAAGGCTGCCATTAAAGCACAGCAAGACCAACAAATTGATAATGTGCGTATAGTTTCTTCTAGATTTGTTTTTCTAGCAGATCCTTTGTTTATCATCTTGTTGAACTTAATTGTAGTTGTATATTTTTCATAAGCTGTTCTGACTTGCAAACTAGAAGTTAGCCTTTTCCAATGATACGAACCATAATTATTTCTAACCATCATTTTTTTGCTTAATATCTAAATCTTTTGATGTTGATGTAATGTAATTTCACAGTAGTCCTCACTTGTTCGCTAGTTGGTGTTAATATAATTACCTGATTGCTTCTGAATTTTTTGTATTTTTATTTTCTGTTTCAATCAAGTTTTTACATGTACCTTAATAAACACCTTTCAGTTGTAAAGGATTCGATTACATGTGCTTCAAATGCAAAAGAACATCCTAGACAGTTAATTGATCCATATTAAACTATTCTTGCCGGTACTTGTGTAGGAATTAAATTTGTAGACGTAATTTGAACTCTTAAATTTTTATCAAATAACGCATGAATTTCTAATTTAAACCATTGTATTCAAGAACTTTGGAATTTCTTAGGCTGTGGCAAACAGTCACTCCCCATATCAAAGAACTTCAATATTTTCATAATCTTGAGCCCCCTTTTTGATATACTGCAAAAATTGACGTACTAAAGAAATACACTGGAATCTCATGAAATCTCGAATGCCTTCCAAAACTCATCTTTAGGGTAATTACATTGCAGATTATTAAAATTCGTTTAACTTGTCAATTAAATGTCCTAAAGCTTGTAATTAATCCATACCTATTGCTTCCTTCTACTCATTGAACCAAACATCTTAAATCTTGATAAAAATCTGTTTACTAAATCCACTAAGTCAACTTTGCAGTTTCAGTATAATGTGGTTAGACTCAGGCTCTCATTCTTTCAGGCACTTGTGGCTGAGGGGCGCTTCTACTCTGATCTGGAATTAACTGAGAAGGAAATTGAGAGGATGGTGATGGAGGCTTCACGAGCTGAGTATTTGGCTAAGAAGTTGAAGCAGTATCCATCCTTTATTGAGTCATCGACATCTAGGGCAGAACCATCATCTTCTGTGGCAAGTATGTCCCTTTCTATTCCTGCCAACTATGCTGGTCCATTTTTCATCTACTGATGGCGGAGACTCATATTTGTGCAGAAACAGGCTCGTCACAATCTTTATTAGAGGGCGAGGATGAGTTCTTGTCTCCAGAGATGACGCTGACCAGCAGCATGCAGGTGGTTCTGTCCATGGGTTTCGGCTACATGCAGGCAAGGGAAGCCTATAGCATCTTTGGCGACGATGTGGATTCGATGATCTGCTACCTGCTGGAGATGGGCAGCAGTGGGACTTCTCTTGCCGAGGGGAGGAATGGACAAAAGGGTAAAGCAGCGGAGTGAGCCGAGTTAAAGCTGGGATTTTGTAGTCGGTGGGTGGGAGTCATACGAACACATGGTAAGTGTTTTCCTACAAGGAAACAGAGATATGGTCAAGACAAGCCTCTTTTGTTCCATGTGTTTTAGTGGTAACCAGAACCAGACCAGTAAAATGCTTAAGGATACTTTAGATTCTTAAACTTCGTGTGCGCGATTGTGAAAATCCTACTTAAGTCGTGGATATAATTTAGTCGCATGAAGTTATGGATTTTCCAGGCCTACTAAGTCAAAGATAGTACGTTGTGGTAGTCAAATAACTTCGGTTTGGTCAAGTAGTCACAACTGTTTTGACTGCCTCTTGGTTATGATCCTGAGTGGGAAAATAATGCATGGTAAATGAAATGCCCAGAAACAGCGACGAAGAACGAACCAAGAGCTGGAAGCCAACTCAGGTACCATAGCCCCATCTATGGCCGTCGTATTTGTCATGGTAACTGTCTCGTGCCACAACATCCGTCGCCTGGTGCTATGTGGGATGTCAATTTAGATGAGTCAGATTTAGATGAGATTATAATTTTTTTTTTAAAAAAAATCCTAATTCAAATCCAATCTAAATCTGAATACCATTCGAAATTTTTAAATTTGAATCCGAAGTAATTCAAATCTGATTCGAATAATTTGAAAATCTGATTCAAAATAATTTTAAAATTATTATTTGTATAATTTTTTATTTTTATTTAAATAGTTGATGATAATATATTAATATTGATATTAATATATATATAAATACTTTAATTTTTAAAATAAAATTTAATTTAATCTTAAAAAAATCATTAAACTTTAAATCCGGATCCATCCGAATTCGACTCAAAAAGTTATTGGTGCTGGGAGGAAGACCTGAATCCTGATTGAGTGCCTAGGTGAAGGACTTAGGATGGGACACGACAACCTGATTTGGAGGACCGGACCATTCGAGCCCTTCTCTCCTCCTGGCCTCCAGATCAGGGTCATGGCGGCCTATAGCGTTCACCTCTCACCTTCGATGACGAAGAAACCCCGATTACCTTCAGCCTTGACCTCTTGTTCGCGCAGATTCAGTACCGTCGATCGTTGCGTTTTGAGGTCGCCGCGTAGCGTTCTCGCCATCAAGGCGCGCGGCCTTCCGGAGCACAACGGCGAACAGTCAGCGCCCATATTGAGCCCGATGCAATCTCCGGGTTCCCCCAAATCGTAATGCTTCCTCCTTTCTAGCTTTTTGGCGGGCTTTGTTCTCGTCGTGCCGTGTCCAAATTCAGTTGTTTCGTTGAATTTTCCGTTACTCTTCCCCACGGATTCTTGTGTCGTTCTTCCATTGTTTGACTGGTAAGAGATACAAATAGGGCATGCTCCTCAATTGGGTGCTTCTGCATTTTAAATCTTTTCGATTCAGTTAGTATGCCAGCTAAAAGCTGAAATAGAAATTGTGAGATGGGTTCGGGGGTTGCTGCCGGGACTGATATAATATTGTCGAGGCTAGTGTTCGACACTATTTTCATAAAACAATATTGCTCCGTTACATGTGCTCAAGGATACAATAATTCGTTTCCCAGGATACAATAATTTGTTTCCCAAGATACAACGACGATGTCTCGAAATAAGAGTACTTCAAATTTTGAGACTAGCGAACCTTCTCACAGACTTTTTGGAATCTGGATGCACAAGATGAGATGTATGCTAATGAACTTTGGATGATTGAATAAATAATTCCACCATCTACGGGACTCTATTTATACAAGGGAAGAGGTGAGGTACCCTTTGGTGAGTGGGTGTGACCTTTGCTTTAGGATTGATTTGAGCCGTTCGATCTGGAGGGTTGTAGCCCTTCAGATAGCCCTTTGATCTCAACCATCAAATCTGAATGGTTATAACCCTTCATATCTTCCTTTGATCTCAGCCGCCAGATTCGATCTGACGCTTCATATCAAGTCTCATCACCAACGATCAAATCGCGACTCATCGCGATCAACGCTCCAGATCGCATCACTTGTGATCCAGTACCCCTCTTCGGTCTAATGGTTGTCATTCGTTCGCCTAGTTAGCAGTCTAGTCATCTCTCTTCTCCTACCCTAGTGCCACGTCACCTGGAGCATAAATTTAAGCTCCTCAATGCTCTTCGCAGTGTCACGTAGGCACTGCCATATCACCTGGAGCATAAATTTAAGCTCCTTAATGCTTTTTGCGACGATGCATATGTGCGAAGTGCAAAGTGCGCCAACAAAGCGCCCATTACGCACGTGCATGGGTGCACGCGTGGTGGGTGGCGGGCTTGCAGGTGCTCGCACCTACTCGTCTGTGAGAAGAGACCACCTGTGTTTTTATTTTCTAACTCCATTAACATAGGAACACATATAAGGAAGCAAACATCTTTGGAAATTACAGATGTGGAACTATTCCCCATCTACTTTCTTCTATGTCAATTTTGGACTGACTTTAAATAATTAATTTCTCATTCACTTGTAATGGATTTTGAGCAAATTAATAGTCTAAATTCA
Source organism: Boesenbergia rotunda (assembly GCA_024364735.1). Lineage (NCBI taxonomy): Eukaryota > Viridiplantae > Streptophyta > Magnoliopsida > Zingiberales > Zingiberaceae > Boesenbergia > Boesenbergia rotunda. Next base: position 539,606 of record JAGFNQ010006729.1, on the reverse strand, counting down.
TCTACGCGAAATGTAGATTTCGTTTTTGAAGTCAATTATGATTTTTATCGATTGATGATATCTCAATTTTTCTTTGCAAAACCGTATTTGGTCTTTTTAAGACCTAAATATCCAACAATTTCCCACATGAGTGGAAATTAATGCGTGTATGCATGCTGACACTTTACAGGGACTTATCTCATTTACTTTTGGTTTTCATGGTTGGTTCCGTTTTGGTCATGGACATCATCTTGGATTCATGAGTATTTCATTGAAGCGACCTGACTTCGCACTCACATAGGTGACACTTCTATCAAGAGTATCTCACCATACTCCACCTTATAAAGGTATAGAAGACATTAAAAACATAAGCTTAATCTCTCTACATGTGGTAGAACAACACATGTTCATCCTAGGATTGAGATAGAGATAATATATCTTGTGTTCTGTAACACAACTTCTGTTTCTTCGTTATCCTATTGAACCAAGATCTTGGAATCTCCAGTCAACAAGGTTGGGTTATCGCTACAGTCGTTTTAGTTGTAGAATTTTAATCTCATTCCTCTCGATGAGCAGTATACTTGATCTCGACTTAGCCCCTTCGTAAGAGGATCTGCCAAATTATTTTTGGACTTAACATATTCGATTGCAATCACTCCATTCGATATCAACTGCCTAATGATATTGTGTCTACGACGTATATATCGTGATTTACCATTATACATACTACTTTGTGTCATTCCAATCGTCGATTGATTATCATAGTGTATAAGTATAGCGGGCACAGGTTTAGTCCAGCTCAGAATATCTTTTAAGAAGTTCCGTAGTCATTCAGCTTTTTCAGCTGCTTCGTCTAGTGCTATAAATTCGGAGCAAACTTGGTAACTTGGAGGAAACTATTCTGCTTCTTCAGCTGCTTTGTCTAGTGCCATTCAGCTTCTTCACTTTTTAGGAGGAAACTTGGTAACTTGGAGAAGTAAGAAACAAAGTGTTTGTGCACGGTCCAATGCGGAAGCAGAATATCGGACCATGATACATGGTCTTACAGAAATGTTGTGGTTGAGCTTCTGGTTGGAAGACATGGGATTAAAGGCTGAATTACCTCTCAGGCTGTATTGCGACAACAAAGCTGCAATCAATATTGCAAATAATCCAGTTCAACATGACCAAACCAAACACATCGAGATTGATCGCCACTTTATTCGGGAGAGACTTGATTCTGGAGAGCTATGATTGCCTTATGTCAAATCCGAGGACCAATTTGCTGATATGTTTACAAAAGCTATACCCCAAACTGTGTTTAGTTCTATCCTTAGCAAGTTCAACATGTTTGCTATATATGTTAAACTTAAAGGGGAGTTGTAGGGTTTTTCGGGCCACGAAAATCGCTTTTTCGCGTCGCGGAAACCCCGAAAGCCCCAATAGAAAGGATCCGAGCGAAGAAAACCATTTCAAAAATCTACGAGTGCTCGTTTACATGCTTCAAAACCGATCTACAACCTAGATCTATTAGAGAAGAGAAAAACTACCTTCGATGCGTGCCCCGCAATTCCCGCTCGCTCCTCGGTTGGTGTCGGATCTCAAGGATGCAAAGTAGCAACCCTCTAGAAGTATCCACACAAGCAAGAGAGTGGAGAGGAGAGCCCAAAAGTGTGCTAGCACTTGCTTGGGGTCTCGGCCACAAGAGAGGAGAGGGAGAGCAAAAAAAAAAAAAATGTAAGTAGAATCATCAATCACACACCCACACAAAAATCATTTTGTGTGTGTTTAAGTGGCAGGCCACTTAATGGTCATTATTGGCCATTAAGTGGCCGGCCACCACACTTGGTAACCCCCTATTTGAATTAAAAATTCAAATGGGGAGGTTACTTAGCCTTGATGATGATGCCAAGTCATCACTTGGTCAAGTCAAGGTGATGTGGCTTGAGTCAAGTCAAACTTGTCTCTTATGGACTTTCCATATTTAGCCAAAGTCAAACTTTGATTTCATTATTCTCCCATGATTAGATTCATCCAACACTTGGATCAAACTCGAGTCCAACTCAAGTTGTCTAATTTGAGTCAAGTCAAACTTGCCTTTTATGGACTTTCCATATTTAGCCAAAGTCAAACTTTGACTTTATTACTCTCGGTCCATCATATGGACTTATTCTCCATCTATTGCTCTATGTGTGTGACCCTATAGGTTCTTGTAACGTTGGCAATGCCCTTAAACCTATTTAAGGACATAAGCAATGAGAGGTATCTAGCAACACATCATTGCTACCCAAGTTACAAGAATGTCGAGATCCAACATCACCATTGTGACTAATAATTGTGACCATCACAATATGTGACAACGTCCTTCTATCCTCGATATCTAGATTGATCTTTCATGAGGCATAGACCGTGTCATCCTCAAATCAATCTATGTGCCTTGAACTCCAAGTAGACTCACTATAATCAAATAAGCTCAATATCTCATATTGCCTTATTTGGGCATGGCCATGCACTTAGTGATCTCACTCTATCAAGACTATGATATCTCTCCCGTCATATAGGAGGGATAGATCCCATCTACATCACTCACATCCCTCCGCATAATTTGTTACATACCCAGTAATCGCCTTTATAGTCCACCCAGTTACGGGTGACGTTTGACGAAACCAAAGTACATAACTCCTTATGTAGGGAACTATGGTGACTTCAGGTCTAAGGACTAATAGTCATACTAATAGTCACATGAGAAAGTATATGACACTCATATAACGATCCATGATACTTTCTCATGGCGGGTCATTCAGTATACATTCTCTAATGTATACCCATGTGTCAACTTGATATCTCATATCCATGACTTGTGAGATCAAGTCATCATGTTGACCTACATGCTAGTCTCTATGCATTAACATTGTCCTTGAATGTTAATACTTGACTAGGAATAATTAAGAGTAGTGTTCTCTATATCATCTCACTATCGATTCAACTAATCGATTGATATAGATAAGAACCTTCTACTCAAGGACGTTATTATACTAAGTTATTTGGCACCAATACACATAAGCACAATAACCATAAGAAATGCCTTTATATATAAGAAATATATATACAAGAATATGATACAATGAGTCCAAAAAGTAATCATCATATGATTGGCTCTAGGGCTCTCACTAACAGTCTCCCACTAGCACTAGTGCCAATCGCTGTAGTATCTAATACCCAATGACCTAGTGTGACCATCATGCTTCATCTGTGCCAAAGCCTTGGTCAAGGGATCTGCGACGTTAGCCTCTGTGGGTACTCTGCAAATCTTCACATCTCCTCGATCGATGATCTCTCGAATGAGATGGAATCGCCGTAGTATGTGTTTGGTCCGCTGGTGTGAGCGAGGTTCCTTAGCCTGCGCAATAGCTCCATTGTTGTCACAATAGAGCTCTACGGGATCAGATATGCTAGGAACCACCCTAAGCTCAGTGATGAACTTGCGGATCCAAACTGCCTCCTTTGCTGCCTCTGATGCAGCAATATACTCGGCTCTGTTGTAGAATCTGCAACTGTGTCCTGCTTCGAACTCTTCCAGCTCACAGCTCCGCCATTCAAGCAAAACACGAACCTTGACTGCGATCTGTAATCATCCTGGTCGGTTTGGAAGCTGGCATCAGTGTAACCCTTTACAACTAGATGCTCATTGCCTCCAAATATCAAAAAATATTCCTTAGTCCTTCTCAAGTACTTAAGGATATTCTTGACCGCTATCCAGTGACGTTCACCTGGATCTGACTGGTACCTGCTCGTCATGCTCAAAGCATACGAGACATCAGGACGAGTACATAACATGGCGTATATGATAGATCCTATGGCAGAAGCATAAGGAATCTTATCCATGCGGTCTCTCTCCTCTCTAGAAGAGGGACTCTGAGTCTTCGAAAGACTCACACCATGTGACATTGGCAGAATTCCTCTCTTGGAATTCTGCATGGCAAAACGGTGTAATACCGTATCGATGTATGTACTCTGACTTAGGCTAAGCAATCTCTTAGATCTATCTCTATAGATCTTAATGCCTAGAATGCAGGCTGCTTCACCTAAGTCCTTCATTGCGAAACAAGTCCCCAACCAAGTCTTCACAGACTGTAGCGAAGGGATGTTGTTCCCAATGAGTAGTATGTCATCCACATACAAGACTAAGAAGACTACTGTGCTCCCACTAACCATCTTGTAGACACAAGGTTCATCTTCGTTCTTGATGAAACCAAACTGTTTGATCGCATCATCGAATCGAAGATTCCAGCTCCGAGAAGCTTGCTTTAGACCATAAATGGCCCTATGCAGCTTGCATACTCTGCCAGTATGCTGTGGATTTACAAAACCCTCAGGCTGTGTCATGTACACATCCTCGAGGAGGTTTCCATTCAGAAACGCTGTCTTGACATCCATCTGCCAGATCTCATAATCGTGGTAGGTTGCAATAGCAAGCATGATCCGAATGGACTTAAACATCGCTACTGGAGAAAAAGTTTCATCATAGTCAATACCATGAATTTGCTTGAAACTTTTAGCTACCAGTCTACCCTTATAGGTATGAGTCCATCCATGTTAGGCTTTCTCTTAAAGACCCACTTACACCCAATGGGTTTGACCTCTTCAGGTGGATCAACTAAGGTCCAAACTTGGTTAGTGTACATGGATTCCATTTCGTATCTCATGGCTTCCAGCCATGACTCAGAATCTGGGCTCATCACAGCTTCCTGATAGGTGGTAGGCTCATTCTCAATGATCATAACGTCATCATGGTCAGGCAAGAGAAATGAATATCTCTCAGGCTGACGACGTACCCTATCAGACCTGCGAAGAGGTAGGTCTACCTGAACAGGTTGTTGTTCCACAACTTCTTGTGTAACAATCTCATCCACAACTTCTTGTGGTTCCTGTTCAGTATCCATCAAGGGCTCAGTGCTATGGTCGTTGTCTTGAACTTCTTCAAGATCAAACGAACTCCCACTAGTCTTTCTAGAAACAAAGTCCCTTTCTAGAAAGACCCCAGTCTTAGCAACAAACACTTTGTGCTGACTGGGAATGTAGAAGTAATATCCCTTAGTTTCCTTGGGATATCCCACGAAATAGCACTTATCGGACTTGGGTCCCAGTTTGTCTGAGACTTGACGTCTAACGTAAGCCTCACAACCCCAAACTCTCATGAAAGACATCTTGGGATTCCTCCCAGTCCATATCGTATATGGTGTCTTCATGACCGCCTTTGATGGAACACGGTTAAGTGTGAACGCTGCCGTGTCTAGAGCATATCCCCAAAAGGATATAGGAAGATCTGCGTGGCTCATCATAGATCGTACCATATCTAATAAGGTACGATTCCTCCTTTCAGATACACCATTCCATTGTGGTGTCCCAGGAGGAGTGAGTTGAGATAGAATCCCACACTCAGCTAAATAGTCACGAAACTCATGGCTCAAGTATTCTCCACCTCGATCTGATCGAAGTATTTTAATACTCTTGTCGAGTTGGTTTTGTACTTCATTTCTGAATTCTTTGAACTTTTCAAAGGACTCAGACTTATGTGTCATCAAGTACACATAACCATATCTACTGAAATCATCAGTAAATGTGATGAAGTATCTATAACCACCTCGAGCAGCAACATTGAAAGGGCCACATATATCAGAATGTATGAGTCCTAACAAATCTGTTGCCCTCTCGCTATGTCCACTAAAGGGAGTCTTAGTCATCTTGCCTAGAAGGCATGACTCGCATGTCTCATATGATTCAAAATCAAATGAATCCAGCAATCCATCCTTATGGAGCTGGGACAAGCGACTCTCATTTATGTGGCCTAAGCGACAGTGCTAGAGATAGGTTGGGTTCAACTCATTTGGTCTCAACCTCTTGGTACTTACATTATAGATAGGGCGTTCTAAGTCTAGAATGTAGAGTCCGTTGATAAGATCTGCACTACAATAGAACATTTCGTTTAAATAGACTGAACAACATTTGTTCTTAATTATAAATGAGAAGCCTTTCTTGTCTAGACAAGAAACAGAAATTATGTTCTTAGTAAGTGCAGGTACATAACAACAATCATCTAGTTCCAGTACAAGCCCAGAGGGCAGAGATAGAAAATAAGTTCCTACAGCAACAGCAGCAACTCGTGCTCCATTGCCTACTCGTAGGTCCACCTCGCCCTTTGCCAATGCCCTGCTATTTCTTAGCCCCTGCACATTGGTACAAATGTGAGAAGCACATCCAGTATCTAATACCCATGATGTAGAAATAGAAAGGTTGACTTCTATAACATATATACCTGAAGTAGAAGGCTCGCTTCTCTTCTTCTTAAGATCCTCCAGGTATACCTTGCAGTTCCGCTTCCAATGCCCTGCCTGCCCTTGATATAATTGCTTGAGGTGGTCAATCATATCGTAAGCATTCATGTTCTCGTGTTGCTTCTGAAGCTCAGAGGACATGCAACATAGCATTAGGCACGACACGTCTAACGCGTCGTCTTGATGCTTCTGATGAGCATCTCTAACGCTACGGATGGCTGAGGGTGGTGGTGCTTCAGGAACTGCTTGCTCTAGAACGTACCACTTACGTTCCTGTTTGAGGACTATCCTCAAGTTCCTGTACCAGTCCAGGAAATTAGCTCCAGTGAGCTTGTCCTTCTCAAGGACAGATCGCAGAGAGAGAGTGTTCGCGTTTGAAGACATGGCAATCTACAACAGATAAATGCAGAGAATAAATATCATATTCTAGTAATCATCTAATTAGACCTTTAATTAAATGATGCTCCCACTAAATTATAGGAATTTTGGTGGAATCAAGTCATTGGAGTGGTCAAACCACACTACTAGATCTGTACCAATTTACTATAATTTATGTGGGACAAGATCCACGTCATACTATGCCTTGAGTTAGCTTTGGCTAAATCGCCCAAGACTTAGTATGATCGGTAGATAACTAATTTATCAATTACATCTCTATGCAACTCTTGTTTATAGGATCAAGAATTAACATTTATGAATAATCTTGAGTTAGCTTTGGCTAAATCGCCCAAGACTATTGATAAATGCGATCTTGTCCTACCTTTCCAACTATTGGAATACGCCTATAGCTTTACTCGATCCAATTGAGTTAACTAGTTACTCAATCTGATTGAGCTCGATCTAACCTGAGCCGTGATAGGCGGGACCAAGGTTGTCCCTCCGCATCCTACCAAGATTAAATGCGTTGCTCTGCTTTGGCAGAATCGACAAGCGCATATGATCGAGGTAGTGATGGGTATCAGGACCCGGTAGGCGTTTACGAGTCGATTCGATTTTAGATCTAATCTAATCGAGGATGTGCATCACATCTAGGCATTTATGAAATCTAATTTAATCCTAAATGTGTATTAAGTGCACATCAAAATGTGGTTCCCACATTACTTGTGCATCTCATACACTTAAGTTTATTTTTACTATTCTACATTATCATGCATCATATACATCACAAGCATAGCAATAATAAAATAAACTTAAGTGACTTGGTCATGGCCCTACTAAGACCCTCTCAAGCCAATGAGAGGATCCGATGGTCAACCTAGGTCTAGCGGCTTCTCCAAGCACTTCCTCTTGACCGTCTTGGTGTTGTCGGCTAGTTCTCCCGAGTCCAAGTTCTCCGGAATTTCCGTCGTCTTCACTTTTGTACATTACAAATTTTTACACTCGAGTTACATTCGAGTCTAAATATGAAATACAACAGAAATAAAATATTAAAAGCCGACACGCAGGTCACAAACACAATACAACACGCACATGTACAAAAACGGCGTGCAGGCCGTATTATGAATTACAACACAATTTTAATCTTATTAAAAATTGAGTTTTGGGCCATGACCATCACACTACTATACATAATTCAAAATTATGTAATTTTACAGATTTTATATAATTTTTCTACTGATTTTTAGAATTTTTCGAGTCACAACTCCGCGGCGGTCTCGGTAAGCGGGTTTCGGGCGTAATCGCGAGACAAGGCCCCTTGCGGGGTTAGGGGAAGCACCCCTACTCGTGAAATAACCTTCACGAGTGTCTTCTTGCGATTATACAGCGCCTTTACCCGCTGTCCCAAAATCCATTTGGGCGAAACTTGCCGTTTCGGAGAAGTTTTTCTCGGTGGCAAAGTCTACAAGTGCTTCGCACTCGTCGCTTTGCCTCTACGAGAAAAATACTCAAAAAAACCTAAAATTTAGAAAAATTACAGAAGCATAAAATTATCTAAATTTTGTATCTAATACAAAAAAAATAAAAACCAAAACGAGCACAAGCTTCGCTCGTGGCTCTGATACCACTGTAGGGTTTTTCGGGCCACGAAAACCGCTTTTTCGCGTCGCGGAAACCCCGAAAGCTCCAATAGAAAGGATCCGAACGAAGAAAACCATTTCAAAAATCTACGAGTGCTCGTTTACATACTTCAAAACCGATTTACAACCTAGATCTATTAGAGAAGAGAAAAACTACCTTCGATGCGTGCCCCGCAATTCCCGCTCGCTCCTCGGTTGGTGTCGGATCTCAAGGATGCAAAGTAGCAACCCTCTAGAAGTATCCACACAAGCAAGAGAGTGGAGAGGAGAGCCCAAAAGTGTGCTAGCACTTGCTTGGGGTCTCGGCCACAAAAGAGGAGAGGGAGAGCAAAAAAAAAAAAGTAAGTAGAATCATCAATCACACACCCACACAAAAATCATTTTGTGTGTGTTTAAGTGGCAGGCCACTTAATGGTCATTATTGGCCATTAAGTGGCCGGCCACCACACTTGGTAACCCCCTATTTGAATTCAAAATTCAAATGAGGAGGTTACTTAGCCTTGATGATGATGCCAAGTCATCACTTGGTCAAGTCAAGGTGATGTGGCTTGAGTCAAGTCAAACTTGCCTATTATGGACTTTCCATATTTAGCCAAAGTCAAACTTTGACTTCATTATTCTCCCATGATTAGATTCATCCAACACTTGGATCAAACTCGAGTCCAACTCAAGTTGTCTAATTTGAGTCAAGTCAAACTTGCCTTTTATGGACTTTCCATATTTAGCCAAAGTCAAACTTTGACTTCATTACTCTCGGTCCATCATATGGACTTATTCTCCATCTATTGCTCTATGTGTGTGACCCTATAGGTTCTTGTAACGTTGGCAATGCCCTTAAACCTATTTAAGGACATAAGCAATGAGAGGTATCTAGCAACACATCATTGCTACCCAAGTTACAAGAATGTCGAGATCCAACATCACCATTGTGACTAATAATTGTGACCATCACAATATGTGACAACGTCCTTCTATCCTCGATATCTAGATTGATCTTTCATGAGGCATAGACCGTGTCATCCTCAAATCAATCTATGTGCTTGAACTCCAAGTAGACTCACTATAATCAAATAAGCTCAATATCTCATATTGCCTTATTTGGGCATGGCCATGCACTTAGTGATCTCACTCTATCAAGACTATGATATCTCTCCCGTCATATAGGAGGGATAGATCCCATCTACATCACTCACATCCCTCCGCATAATTTGTTACATACCCAGTAATCGCCTTTATAGTCCACCCAGTTACGGGTGACGTTTGACGAAACCAAAGTACATAACTCCTTATGTAGGGAACTATGGTGACTTCAGGTCTAAGGACTAATAGTCATACTAATAGTCACATGAGAAAGTATATGACACTCATATAACGATCCATGATACTTTCTCATGGCGGGTCATTCAGTATACATTCTCTAATGTATACCCATGTGTCAACTTGATATCTCATATCCATGACTTGTGAGATCAAGTCATCATGTTGACCTACATGCTAGTCTCTATGCATTAACATTGTCCTTGAATGTTAATACTTGATTAGGAATAATTAAGAGTAGTGTTCTCTATATCATCTCACTATCGATTCAACTAATCGATTGATATAGATAAGAACCTTCTACTCAAGGACGTTATTATACTAAGTTATTTGGCACCAATACACATAAGCACAATAACCATAAGAAATGCCTTTATATATAAGAAATATATATACAAGAATATGATACAATGAGTCCAAAAAGTAATCATCATATGATTGGCTCTAGGGCTCTCACTAACAGGAGTGTTGTGAGTTGAGTTGCCAGGGTAGTTAGCTCTTTTCCTATTTTTGTGTCATTAGGGTTTGACAAGTTATATAAGTCTTGTACAAGATCTTGGTTTAATGTGATTGAAAGTTTTTACAACAAATAAAAACAGTTCAATGGAAAAAAAAATAATTTGAATGCTCTAGATGTCTCATACGGGACAATGAACTTCTATAACCTGGTCTGGTGCCTGTGCTTTTGATCCAATTCCTTTAGTCAAAGTTCAGGACAGGGATGCTGATTAAGAAAGTGATTAGTTCTTGCTTTCTGCTTTCTTCTCCTAGGCTGCTTTCTGTTGCAGATATTGCTTCCTGTGCTTGGCTGTATAAGCTCTTGTTTTCTTCTTGCTCGGGGTAGGGTTCAAGTTAAAAAGTTCAGATTCAAGGCATACAACAGACTAAGTCAACACGTAAGACTTGAAAAAAGAAAGCTGGTTCCAGTTGCTAAGTAGCTTATATAGTTGTTTATCTGGTTCCAAGGCATACAACAGACTAAGTCAACACGTAAGACTTGAAAAAAGAAAGCTGGTTCCAGTTGCTAAGTAGCTTAAATAGTTGTTTATCTGGTTCAAGGCATACAACAGACTAAGTCAACACGTAAGACTTGACAAAAGAAAGCTGGTTCCAGTTGCTAAGTAGCTTAAATAGTCGTTTATCTGGTTGCAGTGTTGAGAAAGACTCTTTCAAAGAAATGTTAGACCTTTTTGTTGAGGCAATCGACCCTTAAATGATTAGAAGATCATGGTTTTGATGTGTGTGTGTGAATATGTTTAAGGTTAGAGTGTTATGTTGTATTTGATGTGTGTGATTGAGTTTGCAGGTCTTGGAGAATCACACATGGTGAACATATCTGAGGGACGAGAGCCGAGGGAGGAGGACTCCAAGGGCAAGCTGGGAAGTGGACTTCAAGGGCACACGTGAAGGGTGGCATGGAGGCAAGCCAAGGGAAGGCTTGTGTGCGCATCCGAGAGACGAGAGCCAGAGGAAGATGACTTCAAGGGGCGAGCCAAGGGAGTGAACCTGAAGGCACACGTGAAGGAGTATGTGAAGAATGACTGGGAATGAGTGGGCAGTCGACTGGCCAGAGGGGAGTCGACTGCCAAAACTCACAGAAGGTTTTCAGCCTTCTACCAGTCAACTGGCCCAGAGGCAGTCGACTGGTATACCCCGAAAACTAGCCGTTGGCTAGCAATTAATGCTAGGCCAGTCGACTGCCCCAGGGGCAGTCGACTGGTGCGGGGCTGGACAGACTGCGAGTTTGTCCTGTTCTCCTATAAAAGGAGGACCTTTTTGCACGTGAGCGGTACGGTTCCGTACTATAATGAAGTGCTGCTCGTGTGAAAAGCTTTCTCAACTTCCTCTCTCTTCATTCACTACATTCTGTAAAGAGGAAGACAACACCACTGTAAAGGTTTCTCCACCTGAAGGAGATTTTTCATAGTGGAAGTGGTGTACGTGCGTGGATCCTTGGATTAGTCACCCATTTGGGTGGATACCAAGTAAATTTCTGTTGTTAGCATTGTCCTTATTGTCTTTTGCATATTATTGTTTCCGCTGCGCTAACAACCTTGTAGAGACGTCAACGAAAAAGTGCTATTCACCCCCCCCCCTAGCACGCCAGTCGATCTAGCACTTTTCAAATTAAAATCATTGAAAATTGTTTTGCAAAAATAAATCCTTGTTGCACTTGTAACCAACTACTTGGTTACACATGCTCGTCTTGCTTGGTTTGGTGGGCTGGTGCGCGCGCACGCATGTGTAACCAAGCCTATCTGTGTTCATGCTTACATCTCATGTATCGTGTGCAAGAGTGTCACACGTGGGGTTGCTTATAAACCCTCTAATGTCTTTTTCACTTGAGGATGTGAGACTAAAGGGAAATAAAGAATATGCACTTAGTTGAAATCTTCTTCAATACCAACAACTGTGAAATATTCTATATTGTTCAGAATCTCATGTTAATTTTTTACGTACTACTTTTAAATGAATGTTTCTTTTATCAATTTTGTTTATAATTTTTTTTACAAATATAGGGTGAGACGCCATACAATCTCAGTATTTGTTGGGGATGAAAGTGGAATGATAAATCGTATAGCTGGTGTCTTTGCTAGAAGAGGATACAATATTGAATCACTTGCAGTTGGCTTGAATATAGATAAGGCTTTGTTCACCATTGTGGTCTCTGGCACTGAGAAAGTCTTGCAACAGGTTGTAGAGCAGCTTCACAAGCTTGCAAATGTTATAAAGGTATTTTTTCCTTATCTAATTTGTTATTTATAATACCTGCATTTGCTCATTTGTTTTGTTTTTATTTTTTAGGTTTCAATATTTAGTCTGTTTTACGAAATGGAGATTACAAATTACATTTACAACATCTATCCAAATCAGTATTCATTCAGAGGCAAATTGAGAGAACTAAATCTCATGTGGATCAATCTTTGGTCAATATTCTCTTGCTTTATATAGTTCCATACTAACTATGAATGAACAGGCAATAAATGGTTGCTTTGTCAATCATGTACGCAAGGTTTTCCATATGCATTTTTTCTGTAAAGAAAATTTGTGCATCAGTACTAAATATTTCTTCCATTTCATTTTTATCAGTAGCTTAGGTATCTTATTTATGTTCTTATCTAAACACTTAATTCAATAAACTAATTCTGTCATCATCTACATTTTTTCCTCTGGAGATTACAAATTACATTTATAATATCTATCAACATGTGGATCGATCTGTTAAAATTCTCTTGCTTTATATAGTTCCATATTAATTATGAATGATCTTTTACTGGCTAGGTGATAGCTGATTGGTCAATCATGTGCTTGAGGTATTCCATATAAGTTATTGCTGTAAAAAAATTCATGCATCAGTACTGGTTAACATTTCTTCCATAATATTTTTATCAGTAGCTGTCATCATCTTCCTTTTTTTTTCCACTATAAGCTACTCAAATATTCCATTGTCAATGCTTGTCAACTTTATGACTCTCTTGTGACTACCACCTGCTAGGTGGAAGATTTGTCAAGAGAGCCGCAAATTGAAAGGGAATTGATGCTTATAAAACTCAGTGTTGACCCTCTTAAGCGCCAAGAGGTACATCTTTGTCAAGCTCAATTTTTTTTGTATTTGAAAATTTGGTTTCAAATAGTCCTGTCAACATATTTAATGAAGATTGAGTTTGTTATAACTGAAAAACATATCATTGCAGAAGTGTGTTAGCTATTTTCTTCTCCAAAATTCTGTCCAAAAGTTTCACTTATATTGAAAACTGCATTGGAAGGCTGAAATACAAAAGCTGCTACCCATTGTCACGCTATTTTTGTTAATAGTAATATTTTTTGGATGTTTTAATATAATATATTCAAGATATAATATCTTATTTGAAGCTATGTTTTCTATCTACTTTTTCCATCTACCTCTTTTGCCCTCACCTTCTCATATTATAGATGGAATTAAGCAAGTATGTTTTACATGATTTCTTGTCATGCTATTGCTATATAATTAAAGACTACTAATGATTTATCACTTAATTTTCTTTCACGCTGCTCTACTGAACTTCTGTTACTAATTTACCTAATGCTTTAACTAAGAAATACCTATTCCCTTACATTTTTCCAGATGCATTATCAGGGTTTCCCACTGCTTTCTCATAGTTTCTTCATTACTGATTTCACACAGCTTCACATGTTTTTTCCCGCTTCCATTTTAGGCCTAAATTGAAGAGAATAGATGCTGTATAAGTTTGACATGCTAACCAAGTTTTGTTATCAGGTTTCCATCGTAAGTAGAACTCTAGCAATTGTAGTTATGCGGAATAGATAAAGTCAAATTGAAACTAAATGTCAAAAGTCATTTTTATTTAGGTTTTATCAAACAAAATACAATAATGTTTGACAGTCAAAATTGTTATCAGATGCTAATGAATACAATTATTACTAATACATTCATTTTAAACAAAATTACATTCTCAATAATGAAAGTCTCTCTAGCCAATGTTGTTGAATTCGAAAACAAAACATGCATCAGGTTATAGGTGATTAGAAAAAGTCACATTTTCTTATTGTTTATTCTAACATTATACCTACAAAAACTGAATAAATTATAACTTATATAAGTAAAATTAATAATGTATGTCACAATCATACTAGCACAACATGATATGATATCGAAACTATATCATTCTAGCTAGCACACAACTTAAAATTTTAAACCTTGCCCTTGATAAGGCAAGGCAATAAGAGATGTGTCATCTAGGGTAAATAGCTTGTAGGAAAGTAGCAGTATGCTATGCTATCAAGTAAATATATGAATTATTATATCTTGAAATGTTGTATGGTAGCTTTTCTATTCCTCTAGCAAGGTTGAGCATTTGACCTTAAGGGAGCTATTTAGGTAATGTCTAAAAGAATTTTCACTTAATGTTGTACTCACCCTCAAATATCTCCTTAGCGGGTGGTATTTACTACTTAGTGCTTGCCTAAAAGGAAGGGAAAGGAGTCATGACCTTGCAAATAAATAAAGGGTTACATTGTCTTGTTGACAATAGCATGACTCCCTTCTGTTAGGGGAAAGTTGTTTAGGCACTTGGGAATTGGGTTTTTAATGGGGAGGCATGCTGATAGAAGCTTTTTAGAGGAGGAAGGATTGTTGGACTCATTGTTATAGAGGGAAGATGGGATATTTTTATAGAATAGGGAGAGGGAAGAGGGATTGTTGAGTTGACTGAGATAGAGGAGAGACGATAAGGGGCTATGATAGCAATTTCAAATTAGTGAGAAGGGGTATTAGGGGTGACTTAAGTGAGAAAGGCGATTACATGGGTCACCTACTTGAGCACTAAAGGATTGTGTCCCGAATGGGTATTCAAACACTGAGGTAGCATGTAAGACACAAGTGGATAAAGGTAGCTAGGATAGTGGAGGGACGACAGGGGACTACGATAGTGACTTCAGGTGAGAAGGGACAGTAGGGGTAACTTATGTGAGAAAGACATTGATGATAGTTACATGGGACACCTACTTGAGCACAAAAGGGTTGTGCTCCTTTGGGGTATTCAAACACCGAGGCAGTGATTGATGCTCTATGCATGTGAAAGGGCATGACGCCCCTCTTCTCATGACTTGTTGGGACGGGCAGCAACTGCTCGTGTCATGCAAGGGTAGGCGATGCCTACCTTCAACACTCAAAGGGGCAAGGTGATGCCCCTTCGCATGTGACGCTTGCTTACTCACTTGCAATGCTCCTTCACGAGTGGGCGAGGTGTTGTTCATGAGGGGCATCCTCACCTTTAATTTTTAACAAGTTCAGTCGCTAATCAAATTTTCTTCCTACTAAATAACTCATCCTAACTCTAGCTTTCTTTTTGTCTTTTGTTTTTGTTTTTGAAATTATATCGGAAACTACAAGTTCAATTTGAAACTTCTAATTTAAAATTAAAAAATGATAGAAAACTAGATAAAATGGGAATTAGTCGACCAAAAGAACCACTTTTTTACAAAAAAAATTTAAATGGAGATATTAAGTTCGATAAAATTTATCTTTATTTATTTCACTCAATTCTTCTCTTAATGGGGTGATTTTGTGACAAAGTTCCCAAGCATATTATGAAATTTCACATTTAATTCTTTTATCTCCCTTTGTAAAGGAAAATCTTGTATTTGCCGTTAATCATCATAGTTATTACTGGTAATATTCTATGATGGCTATAATGCACTAGTAATATTCTATCAATTAGATCATTTTATATATCTATATCTATATCTATATATATATATACACACACACACACACATACATACAGTTTCCTAGTTATCTGAAACTATAGTCCATAAAACAAGAACCAATAGAAACATTCTGTAAATTTGATATCTGCAGAACTTCAAAGTCCTTCTGAGGCCTCTACTACCAAATTAGGGTTCATGATTATTGGATGCCTGCATTTTGATTTACTTGGCATTTTTTTATTTTGGATTTAATACTGCCACAGTATAAATTATTTCCTTTTGTGCATTCTTTTTTTTTTTTTTTAAATATGCAGGTTCTGGGTTTGGTTGATGTTTTTAGAGCAAAAGTAGTTGATATTTCTGAAAGCTCCGTCACAATCGAGGTCATCACCTTTTGAACAACTCGTACATTAACTGTAGCATCATTTGAGATGCTTCTGTATCATGCCGTTAGTGTATTAGTCTTTATCACTAAACACTTATGAATACAGGTAACTGGAGATCCTGGGAAAATGGTTGCAGTGCAGAGGAGCCTGACCAAGTTTGGAATCAAAGAAATTGCTCGGACTGGCAAGGTTACAGCCATAGATTTATTTAATTTGGACAATTAACTCTTTTGTTCCTTCCGAGAGATAAATCCCTTAGTTCTAGATTTTGAAGTTTGCTTTTCTGTAGATTGCTTTGAAAAGGGAGAAAATGGGTGACACTGCCCCTTTCTGGAGATTCTCTGCTGCTTCTTATCCAGATCTTGAGAGCACTAACCATATAACTACACTTCTTCAGTCTACTAATACACCAATGCAAGGAAACCTGGAACAATCATCAGGAGTGAGTGATATTTTCATATCATTCTCAGCACTGAATGATTTAAATAATCCTATGTTTCATGATATATGATCAACTGTTTCATAAAGAAATTTATATGAAAACTTGTGTTACAGACATGCCTATGGGTGATGCTCAATAGAAAAGCTTTTTTTTTACGAGTACGTTGTGGTTGATTTTAAATCTACTTTATGATGTAGATAATTACCGAATATGACAGCTCTACAGGTATAATACCTGCATTCAACATATATTAGTGATTTAGTGTTCACAAATGGTTTTCCTTTTTAGCCTATTTTAGGAATTCCCTAATTGAAGGATAAAGACTGCTTTGATTCTGGTTCTAAATCCAATTCTGGACCAGGTTTGGGATTCAAGCCTAGGTTTAGGTTCAACATACGATTGATGTGGTTTGATTGTGGTGGGTGGCTCAAGAAGAAAATGCTTATGTTCCATTGTTGTTCTCTATTTGAAGATAAGTTTCTGTGAAGTATGGTATCATCTGACAAACGATCAAGTTGTAAATGGCGGTAGGTGGTAGCGGGGGGTGGTCAGTGACCGCTTACCGCCTTAAACGCCTAGGTAGTTGAATTTTTTTTTACTATTTTTATACATAATATTATAAATAATCATTATTCTTTATAATATTTACATTTAATAAAATATATTAATTAAAAATTAAAATATCTAAATATTTAAAAATAAAAAATATAATTATATATATATATATTAAATTAATGGGATAATTTTATTAAGCTTTGATTAAGTCTATGTAAATTATCTCAATCATACTTAAAAGTTGATTAAAATTATTAACCTAAAGTAATTGAATTAAATCTTAACTTACAGCTTACCTGCATATTCTGTTTCAGTCAAATGGCGACTTTAATGCATCATTAGCACTGTGTGACGAGTTTGAACACGTCGCCAGGTCCGGGCGACGCCTACGAACCCGTCGCCGGACTTGGGTGATGCTTCTAGGCATGTCATCGGGCCCAGGCGACGCCTCCGGGCCTCATGGTGGCAAAAGAATATGAGTTATCACCTAAAGCACTGCCTTAGCCTGAGGCGGTGCGGTTGATGCCCACTTCCCGCTTAGGCGGCCGCCTCAATCGTCATTTAGAACACTGCAAACAATACATTAACAGAGATGAGGAATTTTTTGTTGGTTGATGATACATGTGCACCCCTCGTGTTGAAGACTATCCCATAATGATGGTTTTGGTAGCTCTTAGATCCAGTCCCTCTTAAGTTTTGGACATGAACATAAATGTATGAGACATATATATGATAAGACATAAATGATTTAGTGTATGTGACATAGATATTTATACTCTAGGCTTAGAAACATTAGGAATTGTGGATGATCTTCATATTTCACTCTGAATCAATTCAAAGGGAATAAATTTTTTTAATTGGTAATGGGAAAAGATGCATGGTTGTGTTTGCGGTCTCACATACATCACAAACATAAGATATATTCTTTATTTCTTTAAACAAGAGAGGAACATGATTTCATGAGTTTTAAAGGAGGGAAAGTCCAGCCGATGGTGATAAAGGGAGATCAAATTTTCTTTATTGGAGTGGTGTTGCTTGGATATGATCATATGAGGGTTAGAGATCAATAACATTTAGTCCTGCTGCAAAATCATAGGTTTAATACTTTTCACTAAATTCCTTTAACATGGATGGGCTCTATACTATTTTTTGGTTATCACCTGGTATTGGTCCATCTCCAACCACAACCACTTTAGCAGATTAACCTACTTTGTGAGGTTGACATTGTTTGGATCCACAACCCATATATTGAGTAGCATATTTTACTTTGGAACAGGTTTGTTGAATTGATTCCTAATCCTCTCTTGTGGTTGGTAGAAACCTGCACGTGTCACTGATTTCCCATGACATGGAATTCCAGAGTCACGCCATAATCAGTGAATCTTGTTTGTCTCATGATATGAATTAGGGTTTCCTTATTTGGTCTTGGTTCCTACTATGTGAGGGGACTTTGCCTTTTTCCTATAGAATGGTCTTTGATTGATTGGACATTTTAAATATATGGCAGCATTGATCTGTTTTAATTCTCCAGATAATGGAGTTGCTAGTGCTCCTTCAGTGCTGTTGAAGATGACTTTATTAGGACTTGAGGCGGTTGACATCTAATGGTGATGAAGGCCTCGACAGATGGCAGTGGTGATAAAGGATGGCAGGAGTAGAACCAACAATGAGGACTGATGGAGGTTTCTGCTTCATCTACAATGAAGGAAATGCTTCCCATAGTCGATAACCCTAGGGCTCTTGATACCATTAAGTAATTGAGCAAGAAACTTCTATATATTTCTTTTATATCACAAGGCTACTGTATGGTTACACATACATTGCCTATACAAATTTTAGGAGGAAAAAAAAATCCTTCAATTAGGGAATTCCTATAATGACGGAGAATCAGGGATTCCCATTACTGGATTACTGAATACTAAAAACAAAATAAAAGAATTCCCAACAAATAACCACAAATTAATCTCTGAGCAATCCTATTTTTTGATAGTCAAATACTATTTTGGCTTAAAGATGCAAAAACAAATTAAGCAATTTCCCCTTTGTGTAGATAATTGACATGTTTGAATAAGATTCAAATTGCATTTTTTTCTCACAGTGATGAAGGTAATTTCCCTTTTTTGTTCTTATTAATAAAAGATAATTCAACTACTAAAATATTATGCTGTTGTTCCTCCAAATGCATATAGATGTTAATTAGTATGGCAGCTTAAGTGGAACTTGGGATAATAACTGATGCATTTAATTACCTGAAGGGAGATGTCTATCCAGTGGATACTTCTGATAGTAGTGCAGTCAATCAAATTCTAGATGCAAATTGGGGTGTCCTTGATGATGAAGATGTAAGTTCACTCACTCTTACCTTATTCATAACTTTTGGAAAGTTTAGTGAATCCTTGGACCAAGATGTTAGAGATGCATGTATGTGCTTGGTGCCCAAAGTAATAACATATTTCGATTTTTAAAACGCTGTTATGTTCAAGTTTGACATATTTCTATTGTTTTTGTTTATCCATCGATGTTAGTTGATCAAGTCAGTTATATACATATATATATAGATTGACTTCAAAATTTTAGTTTGTTTAAGTAAAAAAACAATGAATTTAAAATTTCAAGTAAAATTTGTCCATCTTTGTAACAAATAAGAATCTTTTGGTTTATTGTGTGATTTTGCTGGCAGGTTTATTGCATTTAGTTAGTCAGATTATTGGAAGTTCTTGAATTTTTTATGTTCATGCATTCATCATTGTTAATTTTTTTTTTCATCTGAAATTTGATATCTACTTATGTGAAGTACTAAGATGTCCGAATTAAATTACTACAGTCGAGAGGGCTTCGTTCACATACTCTATCCATCCTTGTAAATGATGTTCCTGGAGTCCTCAACATAGTAACAGGGGTGTTTTCTCGAAGGGGCTACAATATTCAGGTTCTTTTTAACAAAGAGTTTCACTCTCTCCTTTATGTACTGTTGTTCATGTGATATGCTATCACTACTCTTGACAGAGTCTTGCTGTTGGTCCAGCTGAAAAAGAAGGTACCTCTCGCATTACTACTGTGGTCCCTGCTACTGATGAGTCTATTGGCAAACTATTACATCAGATCTACAAGCTTATTGATGTTCATGAGGTAAAACAAATTTGAATCATGCCGATAAGTCTTAACGACTTGACCATCTTTTTGGTCTCTAAAACGGAGAACATTCAGGTTCATGACATCACTCATATTCCTTTTGCTGAAAGAGAGTTGATGCTTATAAAGGTTGCTGTGAACACTGCAGCACGAAGAGATATCCTAGACATTGCTGAGATTTTTAGAGCTAAAACTGTAGATGTTTCTGATCATACAATCACACTTCAGGTAGCATTGCTAACGTGCTCCCTAGATCAATACTGCTCGTTCAAATCTGCCTTATTTGGTTATCATATGAGCTATCTGATTCATAAATATTTAACTAGAATTATTTTTCATTGTGAAAACTACTTCTACCAAATATAAGAAGGAACAGTTATTCCATATCTATTTTCCAAACCAAACTAATGAATACTTGTTCGCATTTTTAGCGGCCAAGCACAGTATGACTCTGAATTTTATCACAAGTCCTATGTATACTATGGAAAATGGTTCTCGGGAATACAAGTAACACAATCCTTTCATCCAAATTGTATAGTTCCATATTCTAGTCCATCCTTTCCGTGGTCTCAATAGTTAGAAATCCATATGACTCTGTTTCTCCACTAATTCTAGTCCTTTACCTTCTGCATGGCTATTTTAGTTAGTGAGAAAAAGTATATAAATGTTTCTTTAAAATATACGCTGGAAATGTCTACATAGATGGAGATTGTTACTTGGAATCACTTTGTGGAATGCAGAAAAGGGAAAAAAAATATTGCAAATTCTTGATACTAACATTTTGTTACTTAATGTAGATTAGTGGAGATTTTAACAAGATGGTGGCACTGCAAAGATTATTGGAGCCATATGGAATCTGTGAGGTATGGTTCCATTCAATTATTTCTTTGTTCAAAGTGTAGCATTGAACTTTGATGCAATATCTCTATTTCCACCATGAAATTTCACAACCTTGCAGTTGAAAAGCAATAAATTTTAATTGACTGGGTTCAATTTGTTTGGGCCTGCAATTTTTTGAGTACGCTTGGTTCACAGGGAAAAAAAATATTGCATTAAATTTCCATCAGGATTATTATCTTTGACGTCGGCTATATGATCCTTCTACGTCATTGGACTTTGCCCTCTAATATATCTATCATCTATATTAAATAAGTTTTATCTTATTTTATTGTTGCTAACCAAGTCTTTTTTTGGTCTTTCTCTCCCTTGTTTGATGTATGTATTTATTATAGTTTTAAATCACCTAACTGGTGTATTTATTGGTTGTCTAAGTACATGATCATACTATTTTAAATACGTCTCTTGAAGTTTTTACTCAATAGATGCAACTATAACTTTCTCTTTAACGCTCTCATTCTTATTCTTTACATCTTTGTATGTCCACACATCCACCTTAACATCCTCATCTCTACAATTTTCATCTTCTGCTCATGTGCCCGATCCATAGCTCAACATTTAGCGTCATATAACATAGCAGGTCTAATTACCGTTTTGTAGAACTTCCATTTAAGTTTTAAAGGTACTTTACCATCACGTAATACACTCAACTATAACATCCATTTTAATCATCCTGTTTGTATTCTATATAAGACAATTCTTTCAATTCCTCCATCATTTTGCAAAAATAATCCTAAATACTTAAAGCTCTCAGTTCCAGACAATTCGTCATCTCCTTCCTTAACAATTGTCTCATTATGTTTAATATTACTAAACTTAAATTACATATATTCCGTCTTTACTTTATTAAGCTTAAAACTTTTCACTTCTAGTGCTTTTTGCCAAGATTATAGTTTAGCATTTACTCTTTCATGTGTCTCGTCTATCAAAACAATATTATTTGCAAACAACATGCACTATGGTACTGTATCTCGAATGTGTCCAGTGATTTCGTCCATGATTAGTGTAAAAGATAGAGATTTAGAGTTGATATTTGATGTAATCCTATCTTTTGAAAATGCTTCAGTTAATTTGCCTGAAATCTTCACTCTAGTCGTTACATCCTCATTCATATCCATAATTAGTTTAATATATGATACGCTATACCTTTTTTTTTTTTGAATTTTCCATATAATTTCTCTTGGGACTCTATTATAAGTTTTTTCTAAGTCAATAAATACCATGTGTAGATCTCGCTTTTGCTCCCAATGTATAGCTTCTATTGTCGACCTTTTAGGAATAAACCCAACTTGATTTTCTGTCATCGTGGTTTCCTTAATTCTTTTTTCTATTATTCTTTCCCAAAGTTTCATGTTATGATTCATAAGTTTAAAACTCTTATATTTTGTATAATTTTGTACATCTCCTTTATTTTTATATAAAAAAATTAGAATACTTATCCTTTAGATATTTTTTTCGTTTTCAATATCATATTAAATAATTTTATAAGTCATTTAATATTTTATTTCCCTAGGTACTTTCATATCACTATTGAGATATTATCTAGTTCACGTTTTTTTAATTTTATTTTTGATATTTCTTTCTAAGTTTGTTCTATTTATGAAGTTTTAATTTTACGATAAAAATTTTAATTTTTATATTCATTTACATCCCCTTGCCATTTATGATGGACTTAATTCTATATAAATAAGTACTTTATTCGTCTCCAATTCACTAAGCAAACCTAGCCGTGGAATATTCTCGAACTGATTTAAAGTAGCTGCAATTCTTGCTGTCGAAACACAAATGGAATTACTATTATTATTTCGTCTTTAATATTTCTTTTGGCATCCATTGCAGGTGGCTCGAACTGGACGAGTTGCTCTAGTTAGAGAATCCGGAGTAAATTCCAAATATTTACGTGGTTATTCTCTTCCCATATAGCTCTTTTCATGAAACCAACGTCACCCAAATCAACCAAAATTTTGCATGATCAATGGCGTCTGTTCTTGCTGGAAGAATTCCCGGCCTGTTAATGGCCTCCCATATGTGCAGGACAAGTCCTTTTTCTTAGGGAAATAAACAAGATAAAGTGGCTAAAATTTTTGGCATTTGGAGGTAAAATTAAGTTTTGTTTGTGAGGAATCTATGGTGCTCAATGAATCACCTTTCGTTTCGTTTTGCGACCACTCTTCTAATTCATCATAGTTCATAATTTGTGTTCGAGTCAAACTAATCCAGCATTTTCTTCAGATTCATCCTTGGCGAAAGGGCATACTTTAGTTATTTCTAAGTTTTCTTTAGCTAAATATCTTCGAGGGAGAGCATTGCTTAAGTGGCTTCAATCCTCTTTTAAACTGAAGATGAATCAGAAACCAATTTAACTAAAATTTAATATATTTCACTTGAAATTATAATCACATTTATGTACTTATCCCAGATACACAACATAGAAAACGTAAATGTTTCATATGGATTCATCAATCGAACAATAGGAATTGATTTCAAGCAGTTCACTCAGTTTAGCAGCGTAGCGAAAAGCCTGTACTTTCAGAAATCTCATTTCCTCTCATTCCTGGAGTAGTTCCATGGCCAACTACATTCTGCAACAGAACACTTTCAGATTCATTACGCTTCTTGTATCCTTTCACTGTTGTACCTTTAGCATTCTTCTTCACCCTGTCAACCCAACCGTGAAGCTTTGTTTGCATATTTTCGTGGAAAATGGCCTTATTGAATGAGTTTCCCATCTGAATTTCAAAAGAAAGTTACATATCGAACGACTAAATTTTGCTGCAAAAGAGAAGCGTGAAGGAGAAGATGAGGCCAAAGCTCACCTGAGTAACAATGGCATAGAGTGCTATAGCTGCAGAGGAGCTGGATCAATACACTGGAAGACAGCAGATAATGAATTAGAAGACGTGGTTTTTATGAACTGAAAACGTTTCGGAATCGGACCAACCTGATCACAATCCGGGGGATTAGAAAGCCTACTTTCCCCATGATGCATGAATCGAAGCCATATGTTGTCTGAATGACCCAGAAAATCGTTAATGAGTATTCTATCAATCAACCAATACTAGTATTTTTAAAGAGTTGTGATATGGATCGACAAAAACACAAGGAATTAAGAGTTGAGAACTTGTTGCAGATAGAAAGAAGTTCTATGCATGAGAATGAGCATAAAATTGTATAGTCATAGTTTTTAAAGAATCTCTACAAAACTGAAGCATAATTATTGGCTCGTATTGCTTACCAATATCCAGAAGAAAAATGAAATCCGAAGGCATTTTGGAAAAGGATAAAGTGAATCAAGGAGACGACGATTTTAGGTTTGCGAAACCAGAAGAGATGGTCTGAAGGAGTAACTACCAAGTCACCTGCTATTGCAGAATGTTTCTCAGCAACATTATGAGCCAACTGAGTAATGATATGTTCTAATTTGGTGCCAACAGCTAGCAGAAGCTGTAATAATATTTCAACAATTAATCAAATAATAGATGAACAATGAACTCCAGATGAACGATGATGTCAAGACGCAAACATTGATGAAATATTTCTCTAGATAAGTATCATGTGGATCTATTGTGGTTACACTTACAATTAGAGGTATAAATGATATCCAAAAATATGCATTCCAACCTGCCACAGAAAAGAAGCAATCTAAGATGGATCTGAGTACAAGAGACTAGATAGCGATTTTTGGTATCAGAGCTTGAAAGGAGTCTTGCTGAGGCTGGTGTGTAGGACGGCGATGTGTTAGTTGTCGCAGTCTGTGAAGGAAGCTGTGAGCGAAGTCTACTGCTCGCCGAACTCGCCGAAAGACATCGTGGTGACAAAAGACGTAACCGCCGTAAGATGCAGGGCGCAGCAGGGAGAAGTTGAGTCCCCGAGGTGAAGGCTTTGAGAGTAGGCCTCGTTGTAGCAGGAAGTAGCCACAGTTGCCGGAGCAGGAAGCTGCATCGAGCGCAGGTTCGCTCCGCCCGCCGCCTCTACCCAAGCAAATATAGTAGGAATGGAAGGATCCTACTATTACTACTTAGATGGTGAGGAACAACCATCTTCTTTCTATGGTTATGCGGGAGATTTCTACAGCGATCCAAAGAACATCGAGGTCTGGCGCGACTCAGGCTACGATGAGGGAAGAAGCGAGGAGTACGATGAATATCCTTACGAGGGCTCGTCTCCACAACAACCAGTCTGGGGTTGTTGTGTACCTGAAGCGTCGACATCTTCATCTGACGAAGCACAGTCACAGCCCGATTGTCCATGCTAGTACGCTTCAACATCGGATCAGATGATGCTTCCCTGCACTCTGTTTCCGAAGAAAGTCGCACCTCGTCCGACTGGGAAATGGATGACGACACCAGCTCAGTGGCTAGTGATGTATCAGGTAAAACTTGTGCTAATACCACTGACCACACTGACTCATGCAGGCACTCCTCTGCGACATCGTCATCCGAATGGGAGACTGCATCCACAGAAGAGTCAGCGTCTTCATGGGAGACAGCTACGACCTGCTCCTGTGAGGCAACCGATGAGTCTGCAGCATGCCTACGCTGCCGACCGGTTGAAGGAATTCCGCCATGGGATGACGAGTCGCCTGAAGATCCCAACTGTTACCAGGCGATTAACGGGATGTCCCATCCCTTTTTGGAAGGTGGTGGGGGAAGTGGTAACCTAGTGCCACTGCCGTCTTCGCTGTGTCTTCCACGAACGTCACTGCAACGACGACAGAGTCCGTACTACCGGCGTTGGAAGAAGATGATGAGCTCCGGCGTAGGGCGACACCCGGAGAGAGAGAAGCAGGCCAAGCAGAAACAGGCTCGCGGGCCTTGTGCTATTCCAAAGGAACCTTGGCACCTGCAAATCCAATCTCGGCCCAGAGATCAAATCCGACTCAGAGCAAGCCCGCACAGGCAAGACCGAGGAGATGGCGCTTCTGTTGGAATACTGTTCAGAAGAGGATATAGAAGATGACCGTAACAAATGCCGTGAAGATTGGTGACGGAGTTGCTGGTCCGTCAGCATGAACCAGCGACGGCTCCGTATAGCCAGCTATCCCAAGGTTGTACATTATCAGAGTCAATAATGGAGCGTGGAGGGCCCATGTTCCTTTGTTTGTGTCGGCCAACTTGTCAGCCAAGTTTGTAACGTGGCTGAGTCAGCCGCGGGAGTCTTTTTCTTTTGTCGTGTCGAACAGTGTGCCTGAAAAGCACCCAAAGGTGGTCGTCCATGTGCCATACTGTTCAACAGGGACCCGTTTGGATCCCTGGTTTTGTGAAAACCAGCGGCGCTCGTGGTTTTGAGCCCACGGTTTTTTTGAAAATGTGGTTGTCCCGCCACTTGTCGTTTTGTAAAGGTGGCGCTGTCCCGCCAGTCGACGGATGACTTGGTAGAGAAGAAAAGCATCTCCGTATGCGAATATGGGGCCCAATAAGCGCACCCGGCATGTGCTGATCTTCCTTTCTTTCTCTATATAAGTCTGCTTGTAATGGGTTGCAAGGCAGATGAGCGACCCTCGTGCCTTACTTCCCTCTGTTATCTTCAATAAGATCCGTTGAAGTACAGTTGGTTCAACTAGTTCTATACTAATAAAATTCTCCTTTAGTTCGAGATCACCGTGTACGGTATTTCGACTACACCCATATGAAATATCTAGATTAAGTTCAACTCACCAGCAATATTCAATGCTAAGAATATCATGACAAAAATCCACAAGTACCAAATGCACAACAAAGAGAGAAAACAGATTCGATCAAATATTATTAAGCGAACTTTAAACTTCAATTGTTAAACAAGCAAGCATACTCGTTCCATTGGCAAATACCTTGATCTTGTCGCCAAGTGAGTCGGATGCCCTTACAGCGGGATGAGTCTCCGAGGTGAGCGAGGTCGCTGAAGTGGCATGACAAGCTGGGTCACTCCTAACCTGTAAGACCGGGACCGTTAGAACCCGCCGGGAAAAGTCCCCGGCCAGGCACTCCGACGGTCATGTCAGTACACGACGGTGGCGATGGAAAGCAATAGAACAGTAGCGAAATTGCACAATCGCGCGTACCTGGGAAATGCGGAGTGAGAAGTATATGTAGCCGGGGAAGCTGATAGGTTTTGCCTCGCCTGCCACCCGTTGTCGCGTAGTGAGGACAAGGTAATGTGCGTCCAAGGGTGGCAGGGCAAAGTGGCACATGCTGTATTAAGGAAAGAGGCCCTGTCAACTTAAAAGTTGGCGCCATTGGACGTCGCTCAGTCTGACATCAGGGCATGTGGTCGAGGTACGGGGGACAAGATGTGTCAGGCATATTAATACCCCGGCGAGATATCCGCCGTTGGCGGCCATGATGACCAGGGTCCCGCGCCGACCCCGTACAGCTTCTGGTAACCCGATGTCAGGGAGTGGTTGTGCCGACTGGGGGCACAAAGGTAAGGAGGCCGGCTGAGGGCCTATGAGGGTGCCGACTGGGGGCACAGAGGTAAGGAGGCCGGGTGAGGGCCTATGAGGGTGCCGACTGGGGGGCACAGAGGTAAGGAGGCCGACTGAGAGCCTATGAGGGTGCTGACTGGGGGGCACAGAGGTAAGGAGGCCGACTGAGGGCCTATGAGGGTGCCGACTGGGGGGCACAGAGGTAAGGAGGCCGGCTGAGGGCCTATGAGGGTGCCGACTGGGGGCACAGAGGGGATAACTCCTTCCACCCGAGCTTATCTGACCCAGTAGAGAGCTATTATAGGCCTGTATGGGCCTTGACATAGAAACCCAGGGGGCCTAAGCTCGCGTGCCTCTTGTCCAGCGAGATCGTCCAGATCACTAGCCACTTTCCCTGACTGAGCGTCAGGCTGCGGGGCCAGGCTACATGCAAGCTGGCCCGAGATCATAAGCATCTCCCTCAAGTCTAGTCGAAGGAGGTACGTAGTCCGACTGACTGGACCTCAAGTCTGGTCCGAGCCTGGCGCGCCCCTCGGAAGGGCTGGCCGCCATCAATTGCGACATTTCTCATGCACCCGTATCCCGTCGCATCGAGTATTGTCCGAGTCTGATCGGACAGTTTCAGCTAGATCACCCGTTTCGTCCAGTCGGTCATCAGACGCCTGGCGCTCCTCGCCTACTTCCCTAAAGCGGAACACCTCACCTGCCCGCCTCTTCTTCATGCATTCGAAGCCGTCCCTGGTCCTCCGCCGCCTTAGGTATCATTAGGGTTGCGGCCTTGCCTTGACTTTCCCTCGGCGACTCCTTCTAGCGCCAAATTTGATCCTGTCGCCAAGTGAGTCGGACGCCCTTACAGCGGGATGAGTCTCCGAGGTGAGCGAGGTCGCTGAAGTTGCGTGACAAGCTGGGTCATTCCTAACCTGCAAGACAGGGACCGTTAGAACCCGCCGGAAAAAGTCCCCGGCCAGGCACTCCGACGGTCAAGTCAGTACACGACGGTGGCGATGGAAAGCAATAGTACAGTAGCGAAATTGCACTATCGTGCGTACCTGGGAAATGCGGAGTGAGAAGTATATGTAGCCGGGGAAGCTGATAGGTTTTGCCTCGCCTGCCACCCGTTGTCGTGTAGTGAGGACAGGGTAATGTGCGTCCAAGGGTGGCAGGGCAAAGTGGCACATGCTGTATTAAGGAAAGAGACCCTGTCAACTTAAAAGTTTGCGCCATTGGACGCCGCTCGATCTGACATCAGGGCATGTAGTCGAGGTACGGGGGACAAGATGTGTCAGGCATATTAATACCCCGGCGAGATATCCGCTGTTGGCGGCTAGGACGACCAGGGTCCCGCGCCGACCCCGTACAGCTTCTGGTAACCCGATATCAGGGAGTGGTTGTGCCGACTGGGGGCACAAAGGTAAGGAGGCCGGCTGAGGGCCTATGAGGGTGCCGACTGGGGGCACAGAGGTAAGGAGGCCGGCTGAGGGCCTATGAGGGTGCCGACTGGGGGGGCACAGAGGGGATAACTCCTTCCACCCGAGCTTATCTGACCCAGTAGAGAGCTATTATAGGCCTGTATGGGCCTTGACACAGAAACCCAGGGGGCCTAAGCTCGCGTGCCTCTTGTCCAGCGAGATCGTCCAGATCACTAGCCACTTTCCCTGACTGAGCGCCAGGCTGCCGGGCCAGGCTACACGCAAGCTGGCCCGGGATCATACCTTATACCGACCACCTTCTTGAAATCAGATTCGAGGACTCGTATCATATATTTGTAGAAGTTGAATTTAGGACTATCCTTACAGTGAGTCTGCTATAAATAGATACAGATTAAACGAAGACATAGGTAAAGAAAAGGAAGATGTTTAGACCTGTAAATACACCAAATAGTTTACTTTCTTACCATGATAAATCCTAGTCTCATAGTAGTATAATCTGTCTTGGATATCGATCCATAGAATTGCTTAAAAAAAGAATGCTGAAATGAACACATTCATATCAGAAATTAGAGAACCTTCTTCCCAGAAGTAGATAATAATTCATTTTTCCTAGTTTAACGAAAACATGTATATTAGGGGTTTCTCAAACAAGAACAAAGGATCTTAGTCAATTATATGAATGATGAAATTGAAAACTTTTCAATCTTGTTTTGGTTTTTAACAATATTCTTAAAGTGAGACCTAATATGTTTTCCTTGCTGAACAGATCTGAGTTTCAAAAAGATTTTGCATACCAACCAACTTGAAATGCATGAATCCTTTCCAAAGCCCTTGAAACGCTTTCTAATAAATTCAAATTGCTGCACTTGATTGATCTTTAAGGGAGCTACACAAAACCAAAAAGTGATGTTGGTTCAGCAAATCTGTTCCCTTTATTTTTGCATATATCGACAAAAAATCCTCATGATATGACTCAGTGTTGCATTCATACCATTCCCTTGAGAATCCTGAGACAAATCCTCCCAGTTTCTCCATTTGCGCATCTAAAATATCAAAACGGAGTTGAATTCATAAAGATAACAAATAAGTAATTGAGAAGAAACATAGCATGATTTTAAATGGATATCACTCTTTACCTGTACAAGTGGTAGAACAACGGTGATGGCACTGAGTCCTACATGACTGACGGCCAAAACAAAGATAAAAATATGTATCTCATGGATTGCCTCAAGCGATAGTAATGGAACTTTTCCCTGAATAGACAAAGATGTGAAAGAAATAAACGTGAAGTCTTGCATTCAAGGAATAAATTCTATAAAAGTGTTTCCTTCGGCAATTGAAACTATAGGAGAAGCTGTATCGAACGACTAGAGGAATTTGTGCACTGGTATCAAGCAGATTATTCTAGTTCAGGAATCACAACTGTTGACAGCATATGAAAGGTAAATATTTACTTCATTCTACCACAATAAGTTGAACAGTTGATTCAATCAACATTAGGAGAATTGCATCTAAGCAAGATTCCAGATTATGATTAGTTCGTAGAGCAGTATCTTCACATGTGAATAAGGATCACAAAACAACTCTGCGAAGCAAGACACCATTAATCATCATCACCATCTCGTAATTGGTATAAAGGGTTTTGTTTCTTGAAAAAGAGAATAAAACTGAAAAGCGGATTGGCAAGAGGGGAAGGTGGAAAGAAGGGAACTTCCATGGGAGCTCCAATGGGGGACAAACTTTCTGTCACTAACCCATGTGATTTTCCTCCGGTTGGCGGGATGCGCTTTTGTTACTTTTGTTACTGTCAATGCATACCTTTTCAATAATTAATAGATATATCTCTTGACCTAGAGCATATGATGTGTTACTTTCAAAAATAGAGATAAGTGTATATTTCTAGATAATACAAAATATAGTTTTTTCCTTTGAACGGAAATTGTGAAGCATAAAGAAAAAATTATTCATATTTCATTTTCTCTTATTTATTTGATCATGGCACATTTGATAATTTGTATGTAATGATGCCAAAAAGAGACTCTAAAAGAATTCTTCAGTTGAGAAGTTTTGAAGAACTTTTAGTCCAAAAGCAAAAATAGTGCCATAGAAAATTATATTATAAAAAAGAATAATTTTTTTATGTTAATTTTATAGTCTAATGATCATATTTATACAAGTTATTCATATACAGATTTACAGATCTTAAATATGATATACAATAGTTATGAAAATGGAATAAATTATAAATCATAATACTATATATTAGTCAAACTTTTAATGATTAAAATAATTTATAATTAATATTCATACTATTGTTTAAGATGATAAATGTATCTCTTGACCGACCTGGAATATGATGTTACTTTTAAAAGTGGACGCAAGTCTACTTTTCTAAATAATGCTATATATATATATATATATATATATATATATATATATATATATATATATATATATATATATATATATATTATATATATATATATATATATATATATATATATATATATATATGGGGTTGGGTGGCCCGGGCCCGACACGAGAGATGAAGAAGTAGGGTTGATCGTCGTCCCAAATAAGACGATATCCTCGGAGAACGGTGAATCGGTCGGAATCGTCGCATTGCAATCTCGTTGGATTCGACGGTGAATACGACAACATCACAATTGCAGCGATACCCGACGGGTTCACCATACCCCAGGGTATAGTTTTGTTCGGGGCGGCAGCCGGAGGCCGCCGATGGTGTCCGATCGTCGATCGGACGGCTCGCCGGCGATCGTCGACGGGCGGGACAGAGGGACAGAGGATCCGACCTCCATGACATGACTTTCCCTCCCGAGCCCCCGGGACCTCCTTTCAGGGACGCACTCGGGAAGTCCGGTTCGAGGGTCCTTCGAGGTATCCTCCGGGCAAGCCGGGCCTCGAAGAGTAATTCGAGAGATATCAGCCCCCGAGACCCCCGAGCTCCCCTCGGGAAGCAGGTTCCTAGCAACGGCTGACCTCGAATATTAATCAGGAAAAAGTCCGCACGCCCTCCCACAAAAATGGCTCCATGGGGGGAAAGGATGGTAACGGTGCTGACGGTTTCAAGGGATATCCCCTCATCACCGAAAGCAGGGGGCGCGGCTCAAGTACCGAAGTTGTGGCACCGAGAAAGGGGGGCACGACTAATCTACCGAGGCAAGGATAAAAGATAGTTCCACCCCTCCGGTAAAGGGGGTAGGATCTCTTCTCTTCGCATACTATCATTCTTTCTCTCTATCAATCGGATAACCTACTAACTTGAGCATCGGAGTGGACTCCGTCGGACCCCGGCCGGCATGTCCCTTTAACGCTTGTGTTACTTTCACAGGACCCCCCTAAGTTCCTCAGCGACATAGTCATCCCTGCCGGGGCTGATCCTCAGTGACTGGTCATCGCCGACGACTCCTTCCGGATCAAATTTGGCGTCGTCTGTGTGAAACAACAAAACACCTAAAGGAGCACCGATGGCGGAAGCGGAGGATCTCACTCATCCGCGGGAAGATGAAGGGCATAAGCAAGTGCGGCGAGAAGTCGAGAGTGAAGAGGTGCAGATCGATCTCCATGGCGGAGGGGGAAATACGCGTATCGCTCTTGACCTCGCGCCAACATTACGAAATCGCCTCGTCGAATGCTTGCGGAACCACAGAGACGTGTTTGCTTGGGCCGCTGAAAAAATCAAAGGGATCCCCCAGCGCTAGCTATGCACCATCTACATGTGGCGCCGGAGACCTGTCCCGTGAAACAGAAGAGGAGGCACTTCTCCTCGGAGCAAGATAAAGCTATTCGGGAGGAGGTTCAGAAGCTATTAAAAGCTGGACACATCAGGGAAGTCCGGTTCCCAGCTTGGCTGGCCAACGTGGTCCTCGTTCCCAAGCCTGGAGGTAAGTGGCGAGTCTGCATCGACTTCAGAGATCTAAACAAAGCTTGCCCGAAGGACTGCTACCCCCTGCCCAGGATAGATCGGCTGGTGGACTCAACAGCCGGTTGCGAGTTCATCTCCATGTTAGATGCTTACCAGGGCTATCACCAAGTCCCCCTCGCCCCCGAAGACCAGGAGAAGGTCAGTTTTGTGACGGCTGATGGCACGTACTGCTACAACGTCATGCCCTTCGGCTTGCGTAACGCGGGCGCCACGTACCAGCGGATGATGGACAAAGTCTTCAGGCACCAGATTGGGCGGAACATTGAGGTGTACGTGGACGATATCCTGGTCAAGACGGAGAAGGGAGGGGACATGATATCTGACCTGGAGGAAACATTCGCCACCCTGAGAGCACACAGGTTAAAACTAAACCCAGCTAAATGTTTGTTTGGGGTCAAAAGTGGCAGGTTCCTGGGATACATGGTGACGAGAGGGGGATCGAAGCCAACGCGGAAAAGGTAAAGGTCATTCTAGATATGCCACCCCCGCGGAACTTCAGGGAAGTCCAGCGGCTGAACGGCCGAATCACCGCACTATCACGGTTCATCTCCAAATCCGCAGACAAAGCCCTCCCCTTCTTCAAAATTCTGAGAAAAGCTGTTAAATTCGAGTGGGATGATCAGTGTGCCAAGGCCTTTGAGGAATTGAAGACCTATCTGGCAGACCTCCTGACCCTTCATAAGCCAGTGGGAGGGGAAACATTGTTCGTCTATTTATCTGCAGCTGAGCAAGCGGTAGGGTCGGTGCTTGTCCGGGAACAAGACCGGGTACAACACCCCATTTACTTCTTCGGACACCTGCTCAAGGATGCGAAACACGGTACACCATGATGGAGAAACTGGCTAGCCTTGGTCCTGATGGCCCGAAGGTTACGACCATACTTCTTAGCGCACCCCATCGTGGTCCTCACTAATAGCCCGCTAGCCCGAGTCCTCACTAATCCTGAGGCGTCGGGCAGGCTAATCAAATGGACGACGGAGTTAAGCGAATACGACATCGAGTATCAGCCTCGCACCGCCATCAAAGCCCAGGCTCTCTCCGACTTCATGCTGGAGACCGTCCCGGAGACAGAGACCGAAGGTATGTGGAAGGTCTATGTGATGGATCCGCCAATAGCCAACATAGCGGAGTAGGACTGCTATTGATCTCCCCCAGGGGAGACACGCTGCATCTGTCCATCCGGCTTCACTTCAAAGCTACCAACAACGAGGCCGAGTATGAGGCGATCCTGGCAGGATTACAAGCGGCCCGACACATGGGAGCTCGTCGAATCACTGTCTACTCAGACTCGCAATTAGTGGCCCAACAGGTGGCGGGTTGTTTCGAAGTCAGATGTGAGCGGTTGCAAAGGTACGTAGCCCTATATGAACAACTAAAAAGTACTTTCGCGGAGGTCATCCTGCAGAAGATATCCCAGGCGGACAATGTGCGGGCCGACGAGTTGGCCAAGCTGGCCAGTTCTATATCCACCTGGCGGCTGGAGGGGCCCAGTGTGATGGAGACAATGGTGGCTCAAATCAGAGGAGAGGTCAGACTTGATGAACCCGTAGACTGGAGGGATCCTTACATAGCGTTCCTCCGAGACGGATCCCTGCCGAAAGAAGGCCCTGAGAGTCGGATGTTTCGCCGACGGGCGGAGAGGTTTACACTGGTCGGGGATCAGTTGTACAAGAGATCCTATGCCCGACCCCTCCTAAAATGTGTCGGGCCAGGAGAGGCTCGCTATGTAATGCAAGAGGTGCACGAGGGCCTCTGTGGAAGCCATATTAGAGGGAGATCCTTGTCCCGAAAGATCCTGTTGGCGGGTTATTTTTGGCCCACCTTGCAGGCGGATTCGCTCAACTTCGTGGCCAGGTGTAAAGCCTACTAGAGGCATCAACATGTCTCTCATCGCCCCACGGAGCTGTTAAGAGTTTCTACAGTCTCGTGCCCGTTCGACCAGTGGGGAATGGACATTGTGGGGCCTTTCCCCATTGGGCCCCAGCAGAAGAAGTTCCTGCTGGTCCTCGTTGATTACTTTTCTAAGTGGGTGGAAGCCGAACCTCTGGCCAAAATCACAGAGGGGGCGGTAATGAAGGTTCTATGGAAAGATATTGTCTGCAGATATGACATTCCTCATAAGCTGGTGTCGGACAACGGCAGGCAGTTCTCGGGACGAAGACTACAGGAATGGTGTGAGGGGTTAGGCATTCAGCAAGCTTTCACCTCCGTCGCCTACCCTCAAAGCAATGGACAAGCAGAGGTGGTCAATCGGGAAATACTACGAGGGCTCAAAGTAAAGCTGGATCATGTCGGAGGCAGTTGGGTCGAAGAACTCCCCAGCATCTTGTGGTCCTACCGGACTACCCCAAAGGAAGGAACCGGAGAGAGCCCTTTCCAGCTAGTCTATGGAGCAGAAGTCGTTATCCCGGTGGAAGTAGGAGAGGAGTCCCCCGCGGCGACATTATCGCAAGGAAGATAACGACCAGGAGCGTCTGATTGACCTGGACCTCATATCGGAGGTACGAGACAAAGCTGCGGTAAGGTTGGAAGCCTATCGAAAGAGGATGCAGCTAGCCTACAATCGTAGAGTGATTGCCCGCAGCTTCGAGGAGGGCGACCGAGTCTGGAAGAGAATTAAACCGGTAGGCGATCCTGGGAAGTTAGAGCCGCAGTGGGACGACCCCTACGTTGTCGTCAAAAAACTTACAGGAGGTAGCTACTATTTGGAAGACCACGAAGGGAGGAGGCTGGAAAGGCCTTGGCATGCGAAATATCTCCGCCCCTACTATACTTCTTGAGTTGCCGTGTAATGCACTTTCGTGGATATATGTTTTCACTGCTTCATGCCTTGCAGTATAATTAATAAAGGATGTGGATGACGTGTCATGCTGTAAATGTTAAGTCTTTGATTAAACCCTACAGCCTCTCGGCGTGTAGGCTTGGCCTCGGAGCTGTACACGCCCGGCCAAGAGCTGATTAAACCCTACAGCCTCTCGGCGTGTAGGCTTGGCCTCGGAGCTGTACACGCCCGGCCAAGAGCTGATTAAACCCTACAGCCTCTCGGCGTGTAGGCTTGGCCTCGGAGCTGTACACGCCGGCCAAGAGCTGATTAAACCCTACAGCCTCTCGGCGTGTAGGCTTGGCCTCGGAGCTGTACACGCCCGGCCAAGAGCTGATTAAACCCTACAACCTCTCGGCGTGTAGGCTTGGCCTCGGAGCTGTACACTCCCGGCCAAGAGCTGATTAAACCCTACAGCCTCTCGGCGTGTAGGCTTGGCCTCGGAGCTGTACACGCCCGACCAAGAGCTGATTAAACCCTACAGCCTCTCGGCGTGTAGGCTTGGCCTCGGAGCTGTGCTCGCCCGGCCAAGAGCTGATTAAACCCTACAGCCTCTCGGCGTGTAGGCTTGGCCTCGAAGCTGTACACTCCGCCAAGAGTGATTAAACCTACAGCCTCTCGGCGTGTAGGCTTGGCCACGGAGCAGTACACGTCGGCCAAGAGCTGATTAAACCCTACAGCCTCTCGGCGTGTAGGCTTGGCCTCGGAGCTGTACACGCCCGGCCAAGAGCTGATTAAACCCTCCAGCCTCTCGGCGTGTAGGCTTGGCCTCGGAACTGTACACGCCCGACCAAGAGCTATTAAACCTACAGCCTCTCGGCGTGTAGGCTTGGTCTCCGGAGCTGTACGGCCCGGCCAAGAGCTGATTAAACCCTACAGCCTCTCGGCGTGTAGGCTTGGCCTCGAAGCTGTACACGCCCGCCAAGAGCTGATTAAACCCTACAGCCTCTCGGAGTGTAGGCTTGGCCTTGGAGCTGTATGTGCCCGACCAAGAGCTGATTAAACCCTATCGTCTCTACAGGGAATCACGTCAAAAACAAGGAGTGCAACGATAGATCAAGTAAATATTTGCCTGAGATGAGAGAATTCAAAAAGAAATAAACTACAGCGGGCAGGGGAGGATAGGAAAAGGACAAGCACATAGTAACGGGTACCCTACAAAGTCCGCTCTTCTGGGGGAGGTCGTCCCAGACCCGTTGAATGGTTATTGCACTCAAATCGGAGCCCGATTTTAATAATTGGTCCTTCTCCAACTGTCTGATGGCTCCGTGGAAGCCCTGCTTAAGGGTCTTGAAAGATTGGGCAGCCACCAGGTCGGCATACTCCTCCGACTCCAAAAACTTGGCCTTGTAGGCCGCCTCCATCCGAGACACTTGGGGCTCAGAATCTTGTGGCCGCTGCTGGACCCGGGGTTCAGTTTCGGCCTTGGTCACCTGAGTGCCTCCACCTCTAGTAGCAGGCGCGCCTGAGCCCCTTGTACTTCGTGGAGCTTTTGAGAAGCAGCAGCAACCTGGGCGTTAGCTCGGATTACTTGATCCTGGAGATCGGCTGCGTAAGAGCTTGACAGTTCTAAGTCGTGGGCTCGCAAAGCCAGCACGCGCTCCTGCTCTGCGCCCCGGTCCTCCAGGATTTTCTTAGCAGCCTCCAAAAGATTAACTTGATTGGACAACTCCTCATTGCGGGCCCGGAGTTGCTCTTGCTCTTGCGATAGTTTCTGTACATCCTCTTCTAGAGCTCGGTTCCTCTCGGACCCCAAGCGTTCCCGGAGCTTGTACCCGTGTAGGGTATCCTCGGCTGCTATCAAAGAGGACAGATAATGATCAGCTCTCTCTCGGAGGACCCGGCTGATCTCTAGTTGCAAGAGGTCGGCCTCACGAGCCCGGCCTGTTTCTGCCTCAGCATCTGCCACCTGCTGCAGGAGATTCTCGGTAATCCCTCCGGAGTGCAATAGGCGGCCAGTGGCCACGCAGTTCGAAGCAACCTGGAGGGGTGAATAAAGATCGTCAGGAAAAAGAGACCGAGAGGAAGTGAGAAGCTCGAGCGAGGTACTTACCGCCAATAAGGATTGGTGCAGCAGGCCCAGGTATTGGGCTGATCCGGCTACCTGCCACGGCGGGCCAGGAACCCCCGCAATAGGGGGGATGGAGGGGCGGGGACATCACGGGGCGAGGGAGCGTCTTCCTCCGAACTTGAAGCGCTCGGGGATACCCCTGTGGTGACTCCCTTTATACGAATAGACTGGGAACTGTCGATAGCCTTCTTCGTCGCTGAGGGAGCCTTCCGGTGGGAGCGGGGTGGTCCTGGGGCTACCTCTTTACCTCGAGGAAGGTCGGTGGTAGGAGTTGTGGCACTCACAACGGGAGAAGACACAGCAATGACGGAGGAGGGGGGTCCGGCCCCGACGACTGGGAAATGAGACACCACATCCTCAGAGGTGGCTGGGCACAAGCCTCTCTTCAATCGTTTCAGGGGGCGATCCCGTTGGGTTCGTCGTTCGTGCCGTTTCTTCCCAGGCACAAGGACAACGGTGGGTGCGCCAGACGAAGAAGGGACTTCTTTATCCAGGGGAGCCTCGGGAAAGGTGACGGGGGCCTCTCCTTGAGAGGCCATGGGCGAGGACGGGACGTCATCGCCATGGGGGATCTCCGGCACTACGGGGTCCGCTGATAGCTCTCCCTCCCCTTAGCCATTCTCGGGGGGATCCCTGCGGAAGTCGAAGGTATCAGCCCGGGGATCAAGGCTTGTTTATGGGTCTGGTCCCACTTCAGAAATTTATTCTTCGAAACAGAAAGTAGGGTGTTGCCTGAAAGGTAAAAGATAGGAGGGCGTCAGCAAGTACCAATTAAGCATTGTATCAAGGGTAGAGCAACTCACGCAGGTCGGAGCGTAGGGAGGTAATCTTCGGACTAATCTCTGCTCGGTAAAGGAGCTCCTCGCACTGCACTAACTGGAGCCCATGGAATTCCATCCCAGCCAGGATACTCTTGGCCCGGTGATATCCCTCATCTTGCTGGAAATCGCCCCGGTCGGGGGTAGGAGGCAAGTTATCCAGCCAATGGATATCACTGAAAGGACGCTCGGGGAGTTGGATATAGAAAAACCTCTCCTTCCACCCCTTGTGAGAGGAAGGAAGACCTCCTAAAAACCTATGACCACCATGAGCGGTGAAGCCAAATGCCCTATGGGTTCCGATAGGAGCAAAAAAGAAATGGATGAATCGCGGGGTTAGAGGAATGTCGAAAAGTTTGAAAAGAACTAGAGCCCCACTCATCTGAGCGAAAGCATTGGGAGCCAGTTGGTGGAGCGGGATGCAGAAATAATGGGCAACATTCATGAAGTAAGAGGTGATAGGAAAGCGTAGCCCTAACTCCATTTGCCCTAGGAAGAAGGTGTAAAAGTTCTCATCGGTGGTCATTGGCCGTTGATCGGCGGTGGGGACCCTCACCTCCCAATCTGCCGGAATGCCATATTTCTGACAAGTGGCTTGGAGGGAGTCTGACATCACCTTGGAAGAGATAGTCTCGTACCACTCAGAATGAAATCCCAATTCCCCCAAAGAACAGTCATCCGATCCTGAAGACTTCTTTATCTTTCCCATGAGACACGAGATGAAGAAAAAGGGGGCTCGTGGAACAAAGGAGAAGGTACGCTCGCCGGGAGAATGTCAAGGAGAAGGGCAAATAGAGGAGGAAAACTCGGGACGACAGCTAGGGTAAGGCTACTGCAAGGAGCCGTCACCCCCACTTTTATAGGAAAGTGGCACCTCCCCCGAGGCAATCGAAGGCCAGCATGTCGAAGATCGACCAGGTATCAATTGTCGTCGCTTCGTAGAGCTCGCAGTGCGCCGAAAAGCGAGGAAAAAAGACGTGTGGCCTTGTCGCATACGCTGGGCACCCAGGGTACCTCAAATGCCATAAAATTCGAAGGAGTCAGGGGACACATTCAAAAAAGCAGCCCGGGTCAAGGGACTCGGGGAATATGTCCAAAAACACGGACGTAAAAAAAAAGAAAGAAAGACAAGGGGGTAACAGGCTCCCAAGATTATGGCCTGGAGGGGCGCAAAGACATAAGATCCAGGTGAGGTCGACTTCTTCATCTCAGCACTAGTCTGATCAGTCAACCACACTTCCTTCGATCAGACTTGAGGGGAGAGACTTGTGTTGGGGCTTGGTGGCCCGGGCCCGACACGAGGGATGAAGAAGTAGGGACATGACATGACCTTTCCTTCCCGAGCCCCTGGGACCTCCTTTCAGGGACGCACTCGGGAAGACCGGTTCGAGGGTCCTTCGTGTAAGCCCCCGGGTAAGCCGGGCCCAGAAGAGTAATTTGGGAGGTATCAGCCCCTGAGACCCCCGAGCTCCCCTCGGGGAGCAGGTTCCTAGTAACGGCTAACCTCGGATATTAATCAGGAAAAAGTCTGCACGCCCTCCCACAACGGGGGTAAAGGATGGTAACGATGCCAACGGTTTCACGGATATCCCCTCATCACCGAAAGCGGGGGGGGGGGGGGGGGCGTGGCTGAAATACCGAAGTCATGGCACCGAGAAAGGGGGGCACGACTGATCTGCCGAGGCAAGGATAAAGGTGATTCCACCCCTCTGCTAAGGGGGTTTTTTCGATCTCTTATCTTCACATACTGTCTTTCTTTCTCTATCAATCGGATAACCTACTAACTTGAGCGTCGGAGTGGACTCCGCCGGACCCCTGCCGGCGTGTCCCCCTAACGCTTGTGTTACTTTCACAGGGCCCTCCCCTAAGTTCATCAGCGACATAGTCCTCCGACATATATATATATATAATTTTGATCAGGTGCGGACCGCGCCCTGCGGTGCGCGACAACACCTGATCGGTCACGGTGACCGATCAGGCGTTGGGCGATGGCCTGATCGGTCACGGAAGGCTCGGGAGCGTACCTCGACGGGTTCACCGTTCCCCGACGGGTTCACCGTACCCCCTAAGGTTCATCGCTCGCCCCCTGAGTTATAGTTTTGTTCAGGGACGGCGGCCGAAGGCCGCCGCTGGAGTCCGATCGACGCTCCCAGCGCAGCGCCATGTGTGACCGATCAGGGAAGTCCCTGATCGGTCGTCCGCACGTGGTCCGCACCCCGTGGTCCGCACCTGATCATTTCTTTCTCTCTCTCTATATATAATATATAATATTTTAAACTAATATGGTAAAATCAAAAAGTAGACAAACTATGCCCGCAAAATGAAATTTCTCAACCTTCTTTGATCCGGGCGTATGATTTATAGAAGAGTCAAGAGCTCGGCTGGGTTCGATTGCCGATCTGAACCGGTGTTAACTGGGTTAAGACCAAGGATTACCCCGAAGTCGGGATCTCCGATGTCGGGATCCTCGTGGTCAGCCTTCGGAGGTCGGGAGCCACGAGGTCGGGATCCTCGTGGTTAGCCTTCGGAGGTCGGGAGCCACAAGGTCGGGATCCGCGGGGTCTGCCACTCGAGGTCGGGAGCCACGAGGTCGGGATCCTCGTGGTCAACCTTCGGAGGTCGGGAGCCACGAGGTCGGGATCCGCGTGGTCAGCCATCCGAGGTCGGAATCTACGAGGTCGGGATTCTCTAGGTCGACCATCCAAG
Organism: Boesenbergia rotunda; assembly: GCA_024364735.1. Taxonomy (NCBI): domain Eukaryota; kingdom Viridiplantae; phylum Streptophyta; class Magnoliopsida; order Zingiberales; family Zingiberaceae; genus Boesenbergia; species Boesenbergia rotunda. The sequence goes on along the minus strand of JAGFNQ010006729.1, from coordinate 498,161 downwards.
GTCGGCCATTTGGGCCTGAGATCCCCAAGGTCGGCCGTCGAATATCAGGACAATCGGGGGAGGTCGTTCAAGGTCAGCCCCTCAAAGTCTACTAATCAAGGTCAGGTATTTATGATTGCATGGAGATATCCGGACAGATGCGAGCCTCCCCTATCACATGAGCTTTCCTTATCAGACATTCAGAAGATAACCCCTTCTGACACAACCATTGCCTGGCAAAGCCATCATTAATTAGAGAGGGACAGAAGAGACAACTCTAGTATGGTGTCAAGCGGCTGTAACAGTCTCTCAGCATTAATGTGGCTGTCACTATCATAATCTGTCGATCGATCTTCTCTTAATGAGATGTGACAGCTCGCATGTGGGAATACCTTTCCTCCCCCCTATATAAACCCCATTTGGACTTCTGAAAAAGGGTCGCTGCCATTTTGCAACCACTCCACCATATTGAGAGCCCTATTTCGGTCCGACCTCTCAAGCTGTAGCAGACCGAGTCGGCCTGGTTAGACCGCGTCACCTAAGGAAGAACTGATCTTCACTTGTCGACAGGATCAAATTTGGCACCGTCTGTGGGAATTCTAACCTGATCGAAAGCCGAAGATGAGTGAATCCAACCAAGTGATTGTTACTCTTTCACGGGAAGACTTGGAGCTGCTAATAGAGGCTAGGGCCAGGAAATTGGCAGAAACACAGCCAGTAGCTGCTCAAGCAGTCGCTCAACCCGTTCAGCCGAGTCCGGTTGAGCAGACCGCTCGAGTGGGTACTGAGGGAGGGGCTCGACAGGATGAGAGTCCTCATTTCACCGGGCGTTGTTCGGCCTGGCCGAGGGAGCTGGGCAATCAGACCCTCACGAGGCTACATCCAGCCGGACCAGAGCTAACAAAGGGAAGGCTCCCCTCGCGCCGACCTCGGTGGAGCGTACGGGATTCCCCTTTTCCGCCCAAATCCTGCAGGAACCCTTGCCCAAGCATTTCAGACTCCTGTCCATAGCTGAATACGGGGGAGCCTCGGATCCCGAGGAGCATTTATTGAAGTTTGAGAACGCTTCAATACTTCATCAATATTCCGATGGAGTAAAGTGCCGAGCTTTCCTGACCACCCTTTCCGGATCGGCTCAACGATGGTTCGACAGACTTCCGGAGGGATCCGTAAGAGAATTCTCTGACTTCAAGAGATTGTTCCTTCAACATTTCGCAAGCAGTAAGAGACACCACAAAACCAGCCTCAATCTTTTTACCCTGAAACAGGGCTCCAAAGAGCCCCTCAAAGCATACATCCGAAGGTTTAATCAAGTCGCATTGGATGTACCCACCGCCACATCCGAGGTGCTAGTCAGTGCCTTTGCGCAAGGCTTATAGGAGGGCGAATTCTTCAGAGCCTTAATCCGAAAACCCCCGAAAAACTTCGAAGATCTCCTAGGCAAGGCCAGCAAATACGTGGATGTAGAAGAAGCACAAGCCGCTAGACGACCGGAGGTCAGACCAGCACCCGAGGTCCCCCAGCATCATCAGAGGAGTGCGCCTCCCGGAGGACCTCTAAGAAGTCCCAGAGGCATGGGACATCGACAAGGAACTGAAAGGGGAATAGTGCAACAAGTGGCCCAAGGTTGTTTCCCGTCCAGATGGCAGCCCTACTGCTCTTTTCATAATAGCCACACTCATGACCTGCAAGATTGTTGGCAGGCCGGCCGAGGTCGAGGCCGAACTGGCCGAGGTAGCTCGAGAGGGGCCCATCAGGGGGGTGGTCGGGGCCGAGGGAGAGCATCGCCTAACCAGCCTGAACCTCGGGACCGACTAGCCGCCCCTACAGCCAGGCAGCTGTTCCCGACTCCGGGCTCGCCCGAGCGAGGGAACACCAATGAAGAACAGGCCAATCAGCAAAACTCTGTGCACGGGTCCATCAACGTCATCTCAGGCGGACCCACTTACGGGGATTCCAACAGAGCTCGAAAATCACAGGCCCGGCGGTTAGATGTCTACCAAGTGGGTTGCAGCTCCACGCAAGCCCAAGGGCCGCAGATCAGTTTTGGTCCCTCAGACTTACAAAGAGTAGAGGTGCCCCATGAGGATGCGCTGGTTATCACGACGATCATAGCCAATTATCAGATTCATAGGACTGTCGTGGATACAGGGAGCTCGGTAAACATTCTATACTTGAGAGCTTTTGAGCAATTGCAGATTGAGGCCACTGAGCTTCGACCCGTGGCTACGCCTCTGTTCGGCTTCACGGGAAATGAAGTTCAGCCCTTGGGCCAAATCAAATTGGCCATCTCGCTTGGTGAAGAGCCTCTAAGGAGGACTCGGTGGTCTACATTCCTGGTAGTGGACGCCCCCTCACCCTACAACGCCATCTTGGGCAGACCCGTATTGAATGAGTTCCGAGCTGTGGTGTCCACCTTCTACTTGAAAGTCAAATTTCCAGTGGGAGATCAGGTCGACGAAGTCAAAGGAGATCAGAAAGCTGCTCGTCGATGTTATGTAGATGACGTCCGAGTGGAGGTCAGTAAAGCCCGTCGGTCTGCAACGACCCATTGTAACATGGTGCATTCCTCTCAGCCATCTCCGTGGGCTGAGTTGATGGAGAAAGAGGAAGAGGTCCAGCTCTTGCCGGACCAAGAAGAAACTAAAGTAAAGATAGCTCTCGAATTATTGCCCGACCTCAGACGACAGCTGGTAGAATGTCTGACCCAGAACCGAGAGGTATTCGCCTGGTCCCAACAAGATCTTAAAGGGGTCAGACCTGAGGTGATGGAGCATAAGCTGCACGTGTACCCTGACGCCCGACCTGTGAAGCAGAAGAAAAGAGATTTTAGCCCTGAGCAGAATAAGATCATTCAGGCAGAGGTAGAGAGATTGCTGAAGGCGGGGCACATCCGGGAATCCCAGCTTGGCTGGCCAATGTGGTGCTGGTCTCCAAGCCGGGCGACAAATGGAGGGTCTGTATCGACTTTAGAGACCTTAATAGAGCCTGCCCCAAAGATTGCTACCCGCTCCCTCGAATAGATCAGATGGTGGACTCTACCGCCGGGAGTGAGCTTATCTGCATGCTCGACGCCTATCAGGGATATCACCAAGTCCCATTGTGCCCAGGTGACCAGGAGAAGGTCAGTTTTGTTATAGCTGAAGGCACCTACTGCTACACGGTTATGCCCTTCGGGCTCAAAAATGCCGGGGCAACTTATCAGAGGCTGATGAATAAAGTCTTTAAAGAACAGCTCGGGAGAAACGTGGAAGTGTACGTCGATGACATCCTCATCAAATCTGCCCGAGCTGCCGACCTCGTAGCAGATGTACGGGAGACCTGCCGCACCTTGCGAAGGTACGACCTTAAACTCAATCCTGCCAAATGTCTATTCGGAGCCAAAAGCGGGAAGTTCCTGGGATACATCTTGACGGAGCGAGGAATAGAAGTCAATCCAGGTAAAGTGAAAGCATTACTGGACATGCCTCCGCCAAAGAACATAAGGGAAGTTCAGCGCCTGACTGGGAGGATCACTGCCTTATCCCGATTTATCTCCCGGTCGGCAGACAGAAGTCTGCCATTCTTCAAGATCCTGCGCAAGGCCTCCAAGTTTCAGTGGGATGCCGAGTGTGACCGAGCTTTCGAAGAATTGAAAGCTTACTTGGTTAGTCTGCCTGTGCTAGCCAAGCCGGAAGAAGGAGAACCGCTGTATGTTTATTTATCTTCTACTGAGGGAGCTGCGAGCGCTGTACTTGTAACCCAGAAACAGACCGAACAACAACCGGTCTATTTCTTTGGGCACTTATTCAAAGAGGCCGAGTGTAGGTATACTACGCTCGAGAAATTAGCTTATATCCTGGTGTTGATGGCTCGGCGACTGCGACCCTACTTTCTGGCCCACCCTATCCGAGTGTTGACCAATAGCACAGTCGGGAAGGTCTTGATCAATCCTGAAGTCTCAGGTCGGTTGGTCAAATGGACAACCGAACTAAGCGAGTATGACATCCAGTACCAGCCCAGAACGGCGATCAAAGCTCAGGCCTTGGCAGATTTCTTGAGTGAACTTCATACAAAGGAAGAGGATGGGATCTGGAAAATATACGTGGACAGGTCGGCCACCCGGGTGGCGAGTGGCTTGGGCATTTTGATGATGTCTCCTAACGGAGACCCCATTCATCTCGCGGTTCGGCTAGAATACCAAGCTACCAATAATCAGGCGGAGTATGAGGCCCTCTTGGCAGGCCTCCAAGCAGCCAGGCAGGTCGGGGCTACTCGAGTCATCCTATATTCTGATTCTCAGTTAGTGACTCAGCAGGTGGCTGGGCGGTTCGAAGTGAATGATGAGAAGTTACAGACCTACGTAGAAGCATACCAGAAGTTACAAGCAGAATTTCAAGAAGTCCAGATCATTCAGATCCCCCGAGGAGATAATGCCAAGGCGGATGAGTTAGCCAGGCTGGCCAGCTCAGTCCGACCGTGGGTCTTCCCCAGACCTTTACCTCAGGTCATGCTGGTGGCTCAGGTCGAGAGGGAAGCAGAAATGGAAATAGAGGGGGACTGGAGGGCTCCATTCATCGCCTACCTGAAAGAAGGGACTCTTCCAGGCAACCCCGAGCAAGCTCGGATATTGAAGATCAGAGCGGCCCGATTCACTCTAATAGGAGACGCGTTGTATAAGCGGGCCTTTTCCCGACCTCTAGCCAGATGCCTTGGGAAAGAAGATGCGGATTATGTACTCAGAGAAGTACACTTGGGGTGCTGCGGAAATCATTCGGGAGGTCGGTCCATGGCTCGGAAGGTCTTGCTAGCCGGTTACTTCTGGCCGACCCTTCAGAAGGATGCAGAGAAGATGGTTTTTCCTGCTTTCTTGCCAGAAGTATCAGAATCTGTCTCACCGACCGGTGGAGACGTTGCGAGCATCCGTTGTATCATGTCCTTTTGATCAGTGGGGCATGGACATAGTGGGACCCTTCCCCGAGCAGCAGGCCAGAAGAAATTCTTGTTGGTAGCAGTAGACTACTTCTCCAAGTGGATCGAAGCAGAAGCCTTGGCCCGAATCACCGAAACAGGCAGTGAAGAAATTCCATTTGGCAAAATATTTTGTGCAGGTACGACATTCCTCACAAGCTGGTATCAGACAATGGTTGGCAGTTTCAAGGCCGGATCATCAGAAATTGGTGCAAAGAATTTCGGATCAAACAGGCCTTCACTTCCGTGGCATACCCCCAAAGTAATGGTCAGGCCGAAGTGGCCAACAGAGAGATTTTAAGAGGACTCAGAGCTAAGCTGGATCAAGTAGGTGGGTCCTGGGTGGATGAGTTGCCTGGTATCTTATGGGCCCTCCGAACTACACCTAAAGAGGGGTCCGGATGCACCCCATTCCAGTTAGTCTACGGGAATGAAGCAGTAGTCCCCATGGAGGTCGGCTGTGAATCAGACAGAAGGCAACTGTATGGGGAAGATAATGCTGAGAAGAGGCGAGCCGAACTAGATCTGATTGAGGAGGTTCGAGCTAAAGCTGCAGTCCGTATGGCCGCTTATCAGCAAAGGATGCGAAACCGATACAACCAGCAGGTCATACCTCGACATTTCCAAGTGGGGGACAAGGTATGAAAGAGAGTCAAGCCAGTTGGGAGGTAGGCAAGTTGGAGCCCCCATGGAGTGGTCCGTTCCTGGTGGTCGAGGCGCTGGGGTCGGGAGCCTATTATCTACAGGATGCTCAAGGAAAGCGACTCGGAAGACCTTGGAGTGCAGTGCATTTAAAATTGTACCGCGAGGAGAGTGGAGTGGAGTAACTCTTGTAACTGTAATCAGAAAAAGCGATGATAAAGACCAACTCTGGCTTTCCAAGGGAAACAACCACAGCAAGTTATAAGTGAGCTCGCGCTCACGCACCCACCGGATCGGCGCCGATCGGGCGTGGCGTTCCACGTTCGGTCGGGCCCGGTCGGGCGTGGCGATCCACGTTCGATCAGGGTAAGTCGAACGGTGTCCAGACTCTTGCTAAGGCAAGTTATAAGTGGGCTTGCTCTCACGCACCCACCGGATCGGCGCCGATCGGACGTGGCGTTCCACGTTCGGTCGGGCCCAGTCGGGCGTGGCGATCCACGTTCGATCAGGGTAAGTCGGACGGTGTCCAGACTCTTGCTAAGGCAAGTTATAAGTGGGCTTGCTCTCACGCACCCACCGGATCGGCGCCGATCGGGCGTGGCGTTCCACGTTCGGTCGGGCCCGGTCGGGCGTGGCGATCCACGTTCGATCAGGGTAAGTCGGACGGTGTCCAGACTCTTGCTAAGGCAAGTTATAAGTGGGCTTGCTCTCACGCACCCACCGGATCGGCGCCGATCGGACGTGGCGTTCCACGTTCGGTCGGGCCCAGGTCGGGCGTGGCGATCCACGTTCGATCAGGGTAAGTCGGACGGTGTCCAGACTCTTGCTAAGGCAAGTTATAAGTGGGCTTGCTCTCACGCACCCACCGGATCGGCGCCGATCGGGCGTGGCGTCCACGTTCGGTCGGCCCGTCGGGGCGTGGCGATCCACGTTCGTCAGGGTAAGTCGGACGGTGTCCAGACTCTTGCTAAGGCAAGTTATAAGTGGGGCTTGCTCTCACGCACCCCACCGGAATCGGCGGCCGATCTGGGCGTTGGGCGTTCCACGTTCGGTCGTCGGGCCCGGTCGGGCGTGGTGATCCACGTCCGATCAGGGTAAGTCGGACGGTGTCCAGGCTCTTGCTCAAAGACAAACATGATTTATTATCTTTCGGCGATATATATCGATAATCCAGGGTCTACAGCCGGACCGAGCGAAATCACTGGATCAGGTTGTGTGCCTGACTGACTACCATCTCTGAGTCAAAATACTGATCTGACTAAGCTATGATCCCGAGTCGGGGAAAAGGCCAGGATCGGAAGAATAGCAACGTGATTCGCCCGAACGCTTGACACTTAACTAAATTTTTGAGTTGAACTAAAAGACGAACTAAGGAAATTCGAATGAACACCCCGGACACCGACCTGACTGAAGGATCAAGGGCTTAGATACGCCGAGCTTCCAACACTTAGCCGATTTTTCGAATCGACCTAAGGGAGTTTATTTTACGATGATAATTTATGCATCCCGAGCGACCCATACTTGGCAGAGTGTGGATGTACGATTCGCAGTATCAGCCTTCGGCGAAAGGGGCAGGTGCATCAAACAAACGGCCCTTAGCGAAAATCTCGCATGACGAAAGCAACTAGACGAAACGAAGAAAAAGAAAAACTTGCAGACATAAACTAAGGCTCAAGGCCATTACAAAATTAGGCCTTGAAGGCCAAGTCAGGGGGTCAAATATCATTATAGAAATTTGAAGAACCTAAGAACGAGAAGGAAATAAACTGGGCACCAGCTCGGGCAAGAGAGGGTCGGGACCTCCCGAACAAGTATCCTAGGTAAAGGGAGGGAAGGCATCTTCAGGAATCGAGGCCTTAATCTGTCTCAGCGTCACCGCATCTGGAGGAAGGTCCTCGGGGAGATGGCCGGCCTCGGTTAATTGTTGGATGGCGCCTATGGCCCCATACTTAATCATGCCGCCAGTCCGTTCAGAAATAAGATTCAGGAAGGAGTCTGAATGAAGATAAGCCACTCGAGCGGCTTCAATCCGAGCCGACTCGCCTGACTTGTAATCCTCCAGTTCCTTCCTGAGTCGGGTAAGCTCACCGTCCTATGCCGAGATGGTGGTTTCTCGAATAGCCAGCTGAGCCTCTTGGCCCACTATCTGCATCTCCAAACCCCGCATTGTCTCTAGGTGGGCGGCCAGCTCTGTTTCTTTGTTTGTCAGGGTAAGCTGAGTCTGGTGATGAGCCGCAGCCGACTCCTTCAATTTCAGTTGGAGTCCCTTAGCGTCTGTGGTCATCTTGGCCAGGTTAGTGTGGGCTCGCTTGTACCGGGACTTAAGGGTCTTGTTGTCGCCCTCCAGATGAGCCACCCGGCTGGTTAGGCATGCCGTCTCTACCGCTGACTCAGCCATTAGCCTTTGCTCTTCCGCCGAGCGAGTTTCCAACTCGGACACGTGAGACCGCAAGGCGGTTATCTCCGAGCGCAGCTGGTCCAGACCCGGATCGACTGAAGGAAGATTGCCCTGCGCCACTCGGGCCTCCAAGTCTCTCACTCGACGTTCAGCCTCCCGGCGCGCTCGGGTGTTGTCCACCAACGCTTGGCTCGCCGCATGACTCAGCGCCCATTGCTGCGTAGTGAGGCAAAGGTCAGAAGTATAAACACAAACAACTAAGGAAGGGAAGAGGATACCTGAGTCATGCCCGCGAAGAAGTGGTCAGCCAAGGTGATGGAGTCCATCGCAAAGGACGCCATCCATCCCTCCTCCCAGCCCGCAACTAAGCTATCGTGTAAATTCAGGGGCTGAGGCTGGACGGTTGGGGCTAGAGCAACAGCCGAAGGCACTTGAACATCCACAACTAAGCGCGGGGGGGAGCTCATGGATAAAAGGGCTTCGACTGCGTCAGTAGGGGCGGAGCTCGGTCGAGGGGCTGGAGGACGTGGTGTGGACCCCGAGGTCGAGGCGCCGGAAGGTAGTGTCACAGGAGTGGAAGGTCGGGCCGTCGACCGAGGTGCTGTCTGGTCCGGAGCCTGAGGGGCAGATTGGGGAATCGTAGGGGCCAAAGCTGAGCTCGAGGCTGGGAGTTGGGGGCTGGCCGTAACTTGAGCAGGGCGAGAGGGCGGTGTGGCTTGACCTTCCACGGTTGGTTCAGGAGACGAGGATATATCCACGCGGTGAACCAACCAGCGGCGTTTTCGGACCAAGCCCGAGGAAGTGGCCGGGTCCGTCTCTTCTCCTTCTGCCTCCGACGGGATGGAGGTCTCTTCGCCTGTCGCCTGAGTGGTGACCCCATCCTCCTCAGTCGGGAGATTCTCTCCGGGGTCGCTGGCAGCAACTATCGGCGGCTCAGGATCTGAAGCAACAGTATTAGCCCGGGTCGCTGCGCGAGCGGCTGCTAGCTGAGCTGCCAAAGCTCTCATGGCGTCATCCTCCCGATCCAGTACCGCGTCAACCCTAGCGCTGAACATGACTTCGGCTGCACGAGAGAAAGAGTCTTAGTTAGCATTAATAAATTTACCAAGCAAGCGGGAACGTACCGAGGGTGTCGGGCAGCTCCGCGGGGACTTGGCTCAGCATGAAGAGATACAGCATGCCCTCGATCAATAGCTTGCCCGCGTGATACCGGGCTCCCCCGAGCTTGGAGACGGCAGACCGGTATCCAGGTTCCGAGCGGAGGTTCTTAGGCAGCTGAGGATGGTCAGGCAAATTCTCCACCCAAGTAGTAGGCCAGTTCGGCCGAGGGAAGGATTGGACATAGAAAAAGTGGGACTTCCAGCCCTTATTGGAAGAGGGGACTTTATCTAAGAAGGCTGAGTTAATACGGGTTTGGAAATAGAAATTGCCGGGCTCTTGTTTCTTGAGGTAATAAAAGAAATGAAATACCCGAGGTTCTAAGGGAATTCTATGGGCGGTGAAGATAATCACCGTTCCGCATAGAATTCGGATAGAGTTAGGGGCCAATTGAGATAAGGAGATCTGGAAGTAGCGACAGATCTCTCGGAAGAAGGGATGCAAAGGAAAACGTAGGCCGGTTGATAATTGATCGGTGAAGACGGTAAAATAACCCAAGGGAGGCTCGTGCGCCCGACCCCGACGGTCGGGCTGAATTATAGAATGGTCTTCGGGGATCAGGTATTCTATACGTAAGGTTTCTACCTGACCTAGAGTGAGAGAAGACCGGGTAGATAAACACCAGGGCTCGGGGGGTGCGGACGGAGGTGCGGAAGACGATGCCATCAAAATAAAATCAGAAGAGACACGACAAGGGCTAGGCAAAAAGAAAGAGTACCTAGAAAACGAGGTTCGCCGGAGACACCGTTCGTCGGAATCGAAGAGGTCGGGCAGCGGAGGTCGGACCATAATCGGATGAGAAAGTGAAGGTCAGAGTAAAAAGAGGCGAAATGAGGGGGGTAAGCCTATTTATACTACGAGTAAAACCAAGAGGACCGTCCGATGAAGAGAAAGAAAAGGGCGGGATAAAAGCCTGACCGTCCGATCCCTGTCTTTTCCCACACCTCGAAGCCTTACTCGCACGACTCCTCGGCCACGCCTGTGACGTTTCGTTACTCGAGGCATCCAGTCGGGAAGCGACACGCGCCCTCGCATTAATGAGGGTTTAATGGGAGATTTGATGAAAGATATGGCATTAAATGGAGGGATCGACCGTACGAGGTGACGCGCGGGAGGACAAAAAAGGGGAAAGCCGACCGAGCAAGGAGCCTAGTCAGTCGGATTACACTCCTCCTTCGACTAGACTTGAGAGGGAGGCTTGTGATCCGGGCGTATGATTTATAGAAGGGTTGAGAACTCGGCCGGGTTCGGTTGCCGATCTGAACCGGTGTTAAACGGGCCAGGACCAAGGATTACCCCGAAGTCGGGATCGCCAATGTCGAGATTCTCGAGGTCAGCCTTCTGAGGTCGGGATCCTCGAGGTCGGCCTTCTGAGGTCGGGATCCTTGAGGTCAGCCTTCTGAGGTCGGGATTCTCGAGGTCAACCTTCTGAGGTCGGGATCCGCGGAGTCGGGATTCTCTAGATTGATCATCCGAGGTCGGAATTCTCGAGATCGGCCGTCCAAGGTCGGCCATCTAAGCCCGAGATTCTCGAGGTCGGCCGTCGGAGGTCGGGGCAATCAGAGCCGACCAGCTAAGATTGAGACGATCAAGGCAGGTCGTTCGAGGTTAGCCTCTCGAAGTCTACTAATAGAGGTCAGGTATTTATAATTGCAGGGAGATATCCGGACAATTGTAAGCCTCCCCCATCACATGGGCTTTTCTTATCAGACATTCAGAAGATAACCCCTTCTGACACAACCATTGCCTGACAAAGCCATCAGTAATTAAAGAGGGACAGAAGAGACAGCTCCAGTATGGTGTCAAGCGGCTGTGACAGTCTCTCAACATTAAGGTGGCTGTCACTATCATAATCTATCGATCGATCTTCTCTTAATGAGACGTGACAGCTCGCACATGGGAGTACTTTTCCTCACCCCTATATAAATCCCACTTGAACTTCTGGAGAAGGATCGCTGCCATTTTGCAACCACTCCACCATATTGAGAGCCCTATTTCGGTCCGACCTCTCAAGCTGCAGCAGACCGAGTCGGCCTGGTTAGACCGCGTCACCTAAGGAAGAATCGATCTTCGCTTGTCGACGGGATCACATAGTATCCTTCCACACCCACTATGATGCCATAACAATCATGGTAAGCTTGAATGATTACTTCAACAATTACATAGGGAATCAAAGGGAAAGACTTGAATTAATCTTTTCATCACAAGATAACCACAATATGGTTGTGTTAAACTATACATAAAGACATAATAAACTTGGAATTACCTCCTCAAGCTCTAAACCAATCTGGGAAGCAGTTCCATCGTTTCTGTTGAAAACTAACAATTGATTAATCATTGAAACTTTAACAGGGGCAATGACTTCTGACTGTATTATACTGTGTAATCTAGATACCAACCATCCAATCCAAATTGTAATGTGGAGTATCCTGTTCCATCCATAGCATCGTGAAGTGTAATCTGTTCTTATGCACTGACATGGTGATCAACAAAATCACTGCAAAACCCACAAGTCAATCTTGAAAATTATCATCAAACAAGAGAGACTGTCGAAGAAAATAACAAGGACTGACCTTAAATATTACCCGTTGGTAGAAAACAATATTAATAAAAATTATTATGGTTTAGTTTAGTTTTAAATGAGCTAGCAATCAAATCTATTTTCAACTATGGATTATTCTCTGTTAGATTACGTTGGGTGTAAATCTATTTGCTGTCTTTTTAAAATAAAAATCATTATTCGGCATCTTGTTTTGCTCTAGTAACAAATTTATTATAATAATATTAAATAAATTTTTTTCTAAAATAAAAATAATAAATGTAAAATGACGGGAATCATGATAATAAATAAATAAATAATGTCATTCTCATTTTTTTCCCAAAATAGAATAGGTGTAAAATAGATAAAAATCTCCATTAAAATTTTCTCTTATGGTTCACTCCCCTTTGAGATTTTTTTTTAAGGCTCCCTAATCCCCTTTTTAGTATTAGAGAGTGAAAAGAAAAAAATATTGAACCACGTAACATATGAATCTGAGGTGATCGGCTTAATCTCATAGAAGTTTCTTATCGATCACCAGGATAGATCGGGAAGCGCTCATAGCGGACGGTTTAGAAACCCAGTGTCTCAGGATTCACACCACATTTGAAGAAAAAAATCTTATAAAATACGGTATAGCTAGGGATTAAATCGTAAATATCCTGAGATAATGATTAATTGTCCTATTGTTGTATGATAGCCCCGAGGGTAATAAGAGTGAAAAGGGAGGATTAAGAGGTGGAAAACAATAAAGAACCTGGGATTTTTTTTAAAAAATTATTATTATTATTATTATTATTATTATTATTATTATTATTATTATTATCATTTAAGATGAAATGCTTACCCTTATTTCTTGTCATCTGAACATATTGACAAATTCATTCATCGCCTTCAACAAATCGAAGTAAGGTTGTCGGCGTTGTAGAGGTTGTAAAGCCGGGTCTTTGCGTCGAGAGAGCCGGCCCGCCACTGGGGTTTTTCTGGACGCCGCAGTGGCTGCAGCGCCACTCGCAGTTGGGGCCGGAGGCGGAGGAGGGGAATTTGGGCTTCCGCTTCTGCTTCTTCAGCTTCTGCTTCTTCGTCGCGGCGGAGGCGGAAGGGGGTGGCGGTCGTCATAAAGAAGGAAGCTTTAATCTACGGTGTCGCCGGAGGTTAAGGTTTTGCTTATCCCGCCAGCCAGATACCTCGACGAGAAGGAATCGCCTCATCGCTAATGGCAGGCGGCGACGGTGGTTAGCTCAATCCAGATCCCTATGCAGTTTTAGTTTCTTATAATCCTACTTCTATTGTTTCTCTAATTTGTCAAAATACCTCTCTCTACCAGGAGAAAGAGGTCGCTCGTCCAAGAGGCCGAAGACTTGGTCTTCCTCGTCTAAGGTGAGGCGAATGATCCGATTTTTTTTTTCTTCTCCTAATTCCTCGCTCGCATCTTGTAGGCGACTCAAGAAGAGGATTTCGATGACTACGGGAACGATTTCGACAATAATGATACCCAAGATGGTACTAAGAGTTGGAAATTGATGGTTTATTTTTTATATTTTTGTGAGTTTTTATTTCCATGTTCTTGTTGTGATGATTGTGAATTTTGTGGCTGGTAAGGTGAGAGGGAGATTAGGACGAGGGATTTCACCAATCTGGAGCTGAAGCCTGATCACGCAAACAGGCCTATCTGGGCCTGCCCTGATGGCCGGATCTTTCTAGAAACGTTCTCGCCTTTCTACAAGCAAGCCTATGATTTCCTCATCGCTATCGCAGAACCTGTCACCAGGTATCAGGATTTGTTTTAGGGCCGATTTCTTGCATTTAGGTACATGCTGCGAGTATGTTTGTTTGCAGACCTGAATTAATCCATGAGTACAATTTGACGCCACACTCTCTCTATGCTGCGGTTTCTGCGGGTCTAGAGACTGAGACCATTATTAGTGCTCTTAGCAAGCTGTCGAAAATTAAGTTGCCATCTGAGATAATAGACTTTATCCATGGATCAACTGCTAATTATGGAAAAGTTAAGCTTGTGTTGAAAAAGAATCGATATTTTGTCAAGTCACAATTTCCGGAGGTAACTTCGATCTATGTGGAAGTTTTAGAGTCATCTTTGTTTTGTTCACATCTGGTGGATTATTTGTCATCATTGGTGACAACATGCAAATTCATGAATACAGGTATTGAAGAGATTGCTCAAGGATGAAGTTATATCCAAGGCTCAAATTAATTTTGAGGTGCTTACAGAATTTGGATACTTGAGTTTTGAACAGTCATTTCCACATATGACGTTCCTTATTCTTCGGTAACCTTATCTGCATCAATCCATATGTGATGGTTGTATACGATTGTTTGCAAATAATCAAATACTGTTATATATTAATCACAATAATAATTATATAACAAAGTCAATCCTTGGCTTTGTCATAATAGATTCAAGAAGCGGGCAATTGGTCATTGTCAAATGCACTAAAGCATATCCTAACTTCTTTATCTCAATTTTTATGAAGTGCTGAGTAAAGGAGAAAAGGGATGAGAAATGGCGGGGAAGGATAATGAAAAGTAGATCTTCCATGGTTTTTTAATTCTTAGAGAAGGAAGAAAGTATGAAAAACATAACTACTAGGCAACTAGTCAACATTCTCATTTCATCTCCTCTCTCAACTTTTGCTTGAAGTTTGTTAGAGAAAAATTATGAGGAAATCTTTTTCACTATTCTTACTTATGTTTCCTGTCTTTCTTCTTCCATTTCCCCTCCTTTATTCCCCTCTATCTACTAGAGTAAACATACCTTGAATGTCAATATTCTTTTCCGTAATCTAGTGCCTATTGTGTTTCAATCGTTGCTTCTACCTACTCATCTAATGTGTGCTTGTTTAGAATTCACAAGGTTCTGATACACTCACAATTAGTAAATCGGTGCATGAAATACATGGTGCACATGAGGACTTATCGGATGGGGTTGAATTAGCTTCTGCATCAGAGGAAAAGGAAATATATTCTTTTGAGATAGACCCTTCTCAGGTGCCTTATGGTTTCACTTCCTATATTTAATACATTTAATGGAAGTTGTCTAAGGCAGTGTTATTTTTTATTGCAGGCGGAAAATGTGAAACAAAGATGTTTGCCGAATGCATTAAACTATCCTATGCTCGAGGAATATAACGTTCAAAATGATATTGTGAGTTATATTTCTGTTTTTTGTTTCAAATATGCCTATCTTATCAGGACACGTTGAATTTTCAAGTTATACTATCATTTTATGTAATTTCAAGATGTTCACTCAGGTGATAGTGGATATAATTCCTCTATGGAACGTTTTTAGAATGTTTGTTTTCTTGTTTCATTTTACATCTCATTACATGCTATTGCAACTGAAAGGAAATTTAAATGCAGGTGAACCCTGATTTGAATATAGAACTGAAACCTCATGTGGAAAGACGGCCATATCAAGAAAAAAGTCTCAGTAAGATGTTTAGCAATGGTAAGTATGTTATCACATACGTTTGCTTATTTTAACCACAACACAAATCTACTGATCATCAATATTGATGCGAAGCCAAGATGAAAAATATTGATGGTTGCATTAGACATATATAGCCAGCGATAAAATTGTCTAAACCTTCAATGGGGATTGATAGAATCTGAGTTGTATCTCTTATGGTAGAATGTATAAGATGTGGAAGTCTAACCAAAAATTTTCCAGTGAAACAAAAATTTATTTATTTTATTTGAAAATTATTAGTAATATAGTGATGCCGAACATAATTGTCATTATCTTGTAGGCTAGTTCTAAAAGAGTATTTTAGGGAAGACAGGAAATTGCCAAGCGCAGAGTATTCTTCTCTTGGTTTAACAGAATAATGTTAACTCTAATAAAGATAATGCTCTAACATTAACTAAATAAATATTTAATATTCTCAAAACCCTAACAATGCAAAAGATGAAAATAACCTTAATAAAAAGGATTATAATCCTTTGGAGCCTCCGAAAAGGTTTTTAACAATGTTTTTTTAGTCTAAGACTAGTCGTTACGGGTTAACAAATGTAGATATCTAATCGAGTTTCGATTTGATATATTGTGGACCTTGTGATTTAATCCGAGTCAAAAGTCACAACATCTCAAAGCTCGGATCCCCTACATCAGTCGTTTTGGGTTGAAAAAATCTTGTCCTCGAGTTTAGAGTAGTGTCATCGGAATCTATAAAACTAGAACTAAGTGCTTCTCATTAATGATATTAGAAATCTTCAAGTGACTAAGAAGACACAACTTATAAGCATTATCATTGATCTTCTGCACTATCTCACAAGGTTTAATTTTTTGATATTTAAGCTTATTATAGTCGTCAATAGGAAAACAATCACGAGTTAATACAACCAAAACAAAATTATCAACATGAAATTAGTATTTGATGAGATGATTGTAAACCCGAATCTTGCACTTGGTATTGTTCTCATGAATAAGCTATTTCACCTGTTCATGAATACCCCGAAGATACTTTGTCATCTTATCTGCTTTAGGACTAAATCATCTTAGACATGGGATAGGGGCCAAGTTCAGTACCTCAGATGAGTTTCGCCCATAAACAATCTCAACAAGACTTAAACATGTGGTTTTGTATTTTGATCTTTTATAGGCAAATTCTACTTGAGGTGATGCCAAATGTTATTGTTTTAGCTTAGTTTCTGTCAAACACCTTAATAGATTGATCAAACTTTGATTCACCACCTCAGTCTTACCATTGGGTGGTAGACATTGTTAAAGTTTAATTGTGTTCAGTTTTTCACTTAAGTTCTTATGAACTTAGTATCACGATTTAAAGTGATAGATCAGGGAATATCATGTAAGTGCACTGTCTCCTTGATGAAAAGATGGGCAATTCGGACAACATTCATAGTTTTCTTGCAAGTTACAAAATTGGCCTTCTTGAAAAATCTGTTAATCACAACTAAGATAGAATCTAAGGCTCGTTGAGTGCGGGATAAGCCTAATACAAGATCACTGACATCAAACCAAGGAGTTTGAGAAACAAGTAAGGAAGTGTACAAGTCTACATTGGTGAGAACTCCCTTACACCGCCGACATACATAACATCGGTCCACAAAATAAGCTACATTACTCGTCAATTTGGGCCAATAAAAATTGAAGAGATAAGAACCAATGTCTTATCACAAACATAGTTATTTGAGGCGTTAGGCGCCCAAAAGCGTAAAGGTGTTGTGGGGGCTTGAGGGGATAGTAAGAAGTCATCCATGAAAACTTCTCACATCGTGCAAGGTCTTTGGTTTAAATCACTCCAAGATTACGTCTATCTTTATTGACTTGTGTGAACACCATTCAGTGAAAACATCAAAGCAATGCATGTGGTAAGCACATGGTGGCACAAATTAGAGAATTATCATGGTTCAAAACTCCATTCAGTGCCTACAATGGGTTTTGAGCCATGAAAGTCCGACGCCATGTGCCTGACGTGAGCGCTTCCCGACTTTAGTCTGGTGGCCGTGGAAAACTTCAGAGGGGTCGAACCGTTTGCATCTAAAATTAGTCGGTTCAAAGAGTTGAATACCTAAATTATCAAAAAAAAAACAAACAAAACCAAGAACAGGTACTCATATAGTGGAAAAGGAACACTTCTTATTGACAAAAAATCACAATGGTTTTAGCCTTTTAAAAATAGAACAAAGGTGATCAAAATGTGAAGCCCACGTCAGACTATAAACGAGAATGTCATCAATGTAAACCACAATAAATTTCCTATAAAAGGTTTCAAGATTTGATTCATAAACCTAATGTAAGGATGCATTTCCTCAAAAGGTGTGACCATCCATTTTGTAACCCATGTTGCGTCTTTAAACAATTTTTCATTCATCTCTAGGTCTTATTTTATCTGGTGATATCCGTTTTTGGGGTCAATTTTTGAGAAGACCTTAGAACTGGACAACTGATCCAACATTTTATCTAAGCGGGGAATTGAAAACGTATACTTTTGATTATTCAGTTGTCAATACATATACGCTACGAATCATCTTTCTTTGGCACGAGCAGGGCAGAGAGTGCACATGGGCTCTTGTTCTCACGAATATAATCCCTTTCCAATTGTTCGATGCAATTCTTCAACCTTTGTGGGATTGACGCATTGGTTGATTAGGTAAACTCGACTTCGAAATAAGATTAATTTAATGTTGGATATCTCTCATAAGTGTTAGCGAAGATCTTTTGATATCAACTCGATAAAATCTACTACCAATTGTTGTTCTTCTACTAGTAAATAGAGTTTATGGTTATCGTATTGTTCTCATAAGGCAGCAAAGCATAGACTACCTCTCCATGCTTCATCTCATCTAAAATCCTTGACATGTAAAGTAGATTTGTATTATTGACTATCAGGATAGGAGTGGTTCCTTCCTGTCGGGACGCCAATACAATCTTTTTTCTCTTGATGTTGAGGGAATACGTATTCTTCAATCCCATGAATAGCACTACGATAATACTACCAAGGTTGACCCAACTAGGAGTGTCAAAAATGAACTCAACCCGCTAATCCGATTCAAGTAGAAAAATATCGGGTTGGTGTTGGGGGTTTTAGGGTTTGAGTTGGGTTTGGGTTGAACTTAAAATCTAACTTAGAAAAAATTTTGGGTCGGGTTCGGGTTGACTTGAATATGTTGGTAGGAGAGAAAGGTGAGTGGTTTGTCTTTTTATTTTAATTTTAAAATTAGTTATTTTACTAATATAATTTTTTTAAATTAAAATATTATTATTATGTGATTTGAATTTTTATTTAATTATTTAATTAAAGAATAATAAAAATTCAAATCGGGTTGGTCGAGTTAGTTGAGTTGGTCCTAGTTCTGGTTTGAGTTTATAGTTTTTGGGTTTGGGTCGGGTATTTTTTGTAATATCCACCCTTCCGATCCTCTCGAATTGACACCCCCTAGACTCAACAATATATGATATGCATCCATTGACACATCACACCTAGCATTATCATAATTTTTTTTCTGCTAATCTAAAAAGATACGAGGCATCGCCTATTTATTGTTTCCTCGCTATCATTATTAAGCTACAACAACTTATATGACTTAAGATGATGTTCTGTTCTCAACTGTAATTTTTGGACAGCCACCTCAGACACAGCATTCTCACAGTTGTCATTGTCAATGATTATTTTAGTGACTTTATTTACAACTGTGCAAGTTGTGTAAAAAATATTAGTTCTCAATCAATCATCTTCTGAATTGCCCTTTGGAGTCAAGAGACTCTTACGAATGACTAAATTCTTATGGTCATCACGATAAAGCATCTTGTCAACTTTATCATTGTCATACAATCGCCTAGGTCTCGTATTTCACGTTTTCCTCAATCAATAAATCTTTATTTATATGATTAGCAAGTTTCTGCATTTGGTACGTGTATTGAAATTAATCCGTGGTGGCTGTTGGATAGGACATAAATCATGAAGGCGAACTGACTGAATGTTTTGGTCGCCTCTAATAGACCCGACCATGGTGGTTCGATGGTCTTTATCAGATCGACCCTTAATCTTAAACATGATTCACGTTTCTAAATGCCAGTTCACGTTCATCACATTTAAGATTATTATATTAAAAAATAAATAAATTATAAGTGTATTAAAAAAAAAGAGCTTGCACATATTTAAGTTGCTTATCTATTCCCTTAGGGTATAGGAAAATCAAAGCCCATGTACTTTGCTTACTCTTTTACCTTATGAAGTAACGTTGTTACTCACTTTCATTTTCTGTCTCGTACTATTGGTTCCTTGAGTATTAAAGTCTTTTACTTTGTTATCTAAAGTTGCATTCTTGGGTTTTTTTGAGGTCTCCATGTAGTTCCTCTCAACCGCTACATTTTCAAAATTTAGCACAATTGTGATATGAATTATCGAAAGTGCAATCAGAATCAAGATTAGTGATCTCATAATCTTCAAAATCCCGCGTCACTGGGTTGATTTTGCGACTTCCTTTGTAAATCCTCAATCGTCATATCTTTCACGCTACGATCACGAAGTAGATCGACGGTTCGGAACCGACGGTTCGACGGTTCCTTGGGGTCGACCTTTAACCTTAACCGTTCATGACGGTTACGGTTCAAGATTTGGAACTGCCAGTTCACGGTTCATGCACGGTTCGCCACGGTTCATCATGGTTCAAGATCATTATTATATTTTAAAATTTATAAAGTTATAAATTAATTAACAAAATTTCTTAATTAACTAATAATTTATAAATTATTATTATTTAATCTATCACTCTTTATGGAAAAATAAAACTATTGATTTAGTTATTAAATAAATAACTAATAATCATTGATATCAATATATCAATATGATATAGATCATTTGGATAGGACATTAGGCTTTCATCAAGAGATCTAGGTTCAGATCTATGCACCATCATTATTTTTAACAAATTTCCATCAAAAAAACATATCATCTATATTAAAATTAAAAAAAATAAATGAAATCAATCTATATTAAAAAAAATTCAACAAACCACCGGTCCGAACCGGTGGTTCCGGTTAATTTAATCTTGAACCATAATCGGTTCGGCTTTAGGTTCAGGCCCGTTAACCGGCTCGTTGACCCGGTTACGGGCCCAGGTAGGGTCTATCATGAAGCAGAGCTTCTGCTTCCCACGAGCACGACGACCAATCATTGAAACCACTGAAGTTCATCAAAGATGATGTTGTGGCTCTAATACCAACTAACACATAATATAATAGTGATTATTTTGTGCTCTAACACAGAGAATTCTTCTATTGATTTAAAGAAATAATGCTAACTCCAATAAATATATTGTCCTAACATCAACTAAACAAATGTTTAGATAGTCTCAAAATCCTAACAATGTAAAAGATGAAAATAACCATAATAAAATTAAAGGAATAAAATTTTCGTAGCTTTCGAAAATGTTTTAAACAACGTTTTTTTGAGCCTAAGAACAAGTTGTTACGGTTACACCGATAAAAAATATAGATCTGTATTCGATTTGATATATTATGGGTCTAATGATTCAACCTGATTCAAAAATTATGACCTCATCTCGGATTCCCTTTTATCATATAGCTTTAGATGCAATGGAAGAACTACAATGACAATAAAATTGTTGAGAAAACACAACTTGATGTTGCCGCTGATGAACACATAGGAATTGGTAACTACCTAAGTTCCATCCTTGATATTATGTTTCATTTACTTGTTTGATTTCTATGCTTGTTTCCTTCCTGCTATTAGTTGTTGTTTGGTATGATTTCTTGTGGATTTTGGAGAGAGTTATTATGAAAGAGAGTTCAGACTAAAAGAATTTAGGAAAAAAACTTAAGCTAACATAATTGTTTCCGTCTTTGTATAATTTGTTGTTACATATATCTGGAGATTTATGCAAATACTTTTTTTTTATGTGGTGAAACTGTGTATCTTATTTTTTCTTCTAATTTTTTCTCCCAATGTTCATAGCAAAAAAGAGTTACAACTAATTTCAAATTTCTTTGCATTTCCTTCGACATGTAGTTTTGCTCTATCCTCATTACCGTTTTGTCACATTCAATGCGTTCGACCTCTTTTTCACTGAACGATTGAAGTTTTTCTCTAACTCTATTACAATATAAATTTCAAATGAGAAAGTAGTTGATCGTCATTGTTAGAAAACAAAGTCATACTATTTTCGGTAAAAGAGTTGAATTTCTATGACAATGTGTCTGATTAGAGCTATTGTTGCTAAATCTTCCCTGAATTGTGAATGCTGCAGTTCATTTTATAGATGCTCTTAAACAAGTTAACTATGAGAGATTTTGCTTTACTTTTTTGTTGTAATTCCAGGTCAAGCTAGGTCTGGCATCATTGTGTTACCTTGTGGTGCTGGGAAATCTCTGGTGGGGGTTTCTGCTGCTTGTTCTATAAAAAAGAGTTGTCTTTGCTTGGCTACAAACGCAGTATCTGTGGATCAATGGGCTTTTCAGTTTAAGCTCTGGTCCACCATAAAAGATGAGAACATAAGCCGTTTCACATCTGATAATAAAGAAAAATTTCGTGGGTTAGCTGGTGTAGTTGTGACCACCTACAACATGATAGCTTTTGGTGGGAAGAGATCTGAGGATTCTGAAAAAATCATTGAAGAAATACGAAATAGAGAATGGGGATTACTACTTATGGATGAGGTATTTTTCTTTACTAATCCATAACATATCTAGTTTTTGGATAAATTAGTTCAGTACATGCATGCACATTTCAATAGATTATATAATTAATGGACTGCAGTTGAGGGCCTTCGAGTAAAGGCCAAAGGGAGGCCAAAAAAATTATAGTTAACATAATTAAAAGTTCAATTTGGATATTGCTAGTGACAGAATCTTGCTCAAATTCAATGGAGATATAAGATTGAAGTAGCTGCCCCCAAATCATTGGGGTAAGGACAGCTTGACATTGATTTTTCTATAATATGTTATTTTAGAAACTTGAATGAAATAAAATGAAATTTCCCTCATTGATCAGGATTTTAATACGATAGTTCAGATGTAAGCTTGTGACAGAATCACCATGGAGATTAAGACCATAGAATGTAATCATCTCGGTGACTCAATGAAGGGTGATTTTATATTCCTTTGTTTGATGGGTCATAAAATTTCATGATGATAGCGCGATTAAAGCTATTTCAGACAGAACATATAAGGTATCTGCAATTGATATTCATTGAATCACCATCGAAAATGATAAAGGAGCAGTAGGAAATCACTGCCATCAAAATCAGGAGTGAACAGACAGTGCCACCTTACCATTCTGCATCCAAGAATTAAATTTTTCTTGTCATAATATATCTAGTGTTAACTAATAGTTTATTGTCCATGCAAAAACTTTCCTTTCGATTCAACAGAGTTTTCTTTATGTTACAGATTCACTTTCTATTCTTATTTTTCTCCTTACAGGTTCATGTTGTTCCAGCTCATATGTTTCGTAAAGTAATTAGCATCACCAAATCTCATTGCAAACTTGGACTTACTGGTCATTTTTTCTTCTATTGAATTACTTTTATGATTACCTGTACTGCATAAGCTGCCTGATATTTCATGTTTCTTTTTGCTGAATAATGTTTTCTTGTCACTTTAGCAACACTTGTGAGAGAAGATGAACGAATCACAGACTTGAATTTTCTTATTGGACCAAAGCTGTACGAGGCAAATTGGTTGGATTTGGTAAAAGGAGGATTTATTGCTAATGTCCAGTGTGCTGAAGTCTGGTGTCCCATGACCAAGGAGTTTTTTGCCGAATATTTGAAGAGAGAGAATTCAAAGAAAAAACAGGTATTTCATTTGTTTGGAGATGTTAAAATTTTTATATTAGATTATCTTGGATGCATAAAGTTAGATTCATATTTGGCCACTACTACCTAGAGGAGGAGGTGGATCAAGTCGGGAGTCAATTGTCATTAGATCACGAGGGTGATGATAGGAAGGATGGTAATGAGTGTAAGCTTAACAAGTTAGTCTAGTAAATAGTGGATTCAAGTTATTAATTAGCATGTTATATTATGAAGTGCGGCTTCTTGCTTTTGCCCGCCCTTGATTTTTTGAAGCCGCCACAAGGTGGTGCTACAATGATATCTATCAGAGATGAATCTTAGGCAATCAATGGGAAGCACCCTCATCAAATAGTACCATGCTGAGGTAGTTCTTGTTCATGCATACTTTAGTTTGGTTTTGAACCAAATGGTAGTTTCGCTTGTGTCCACCAAATAGAATGACATTTCAATCCATGGGCCAACTATCATCCTATCTTACTACATAGATGTTGTTTGCAAGTATTATATTTGTTGACGGTTTAGGTTGATCTAAATATTATCTTTTCTCTCCACAACCATGGTTTCAAATTTCATACAGTGTCTGATGGTATAGTTGGATTGTATAGTTCCATCAAATTTCTGGAACTTGATACTTCTGGGCACATCATTTGGCATATCATGTTGATGAGTATTGTATCATATTGACATTTGACACCACTAGACACGCTACAAATGTTTCAAGATGTATTGAAATACTATTTATTATTATTTTTGACTTGTTTATGTACAATATGTGTCATCCTAAATTAGACATAAGACATGAAGGTTTCATTTTGATATATATGGTTAGGTTCTTTTTTTTCTACTTTTTTTTCTCCCTTTTCTTTCTTCTCTCCTTTCCAATTTTCCACTGGCGCCATACGTTGAAACACCAATATGATTAGATCATGCATATTGTTTTGGTCAATGTTTGAAATTCTGATAGGGCTTGAGATTTTGAACCTTGCCCACAATATAATACAATCAAGTAATTGCACTACTTAGTTCAAGTAAATGTTTGAAAGTATGACCATGTCACAATGCAAGAATTAATTTACATGGAGAATCTAAAGATTAATAGAATGATTTTCTTTTTATGTGAAGATAGAGATCTTAAAGAGTTATTTAATTAAATATAGCATTGCCTGTCCATATTCATAAATTCAAGTTTTCCCTTGATAGAGCCAAATGAGTCAGAATGTTGTACATGTAATCTACTCTAATATTGCTTGGAGAATTAGAAATTTTTCTTTCTTAGTATATATAAAATCGTCATTCATTGTTGTTTTATTGCATACTTGATAGTAGTTTACCTAAAGAAGATTTGGACTTCTTTCATTGTGTCCAAATTCTGTACTAATTTACTTTATGATTTAATCTGTTTTTCTTTTCTCTATTAGTTCTATTTATATGTTTCGATTCTAATTTTATGTCAATTCATAGTCTTGATTAGTTTGTTGACTAAGTAGATTCTATCTTGCAAGGCACTGTATGTGATGAATCCGAATAAGTTCAGAGCTTGTGAATTTCTTATTCGCTTTCATGAACAGCAACGTGGAGATAAAATTATTGTTTTTGCGGACAATCTGTTTGCACTGACTACATATGCAATGAAGCTCAGAAAGCCCATGATCTATGGTGCAACCAGGTTCTTTCTGGGTGGTTTGATGGAAATTTCCATATAGTGGCCTTTGTTCTTTATTTAATTATTTTTATTTTTAAAAAATTTGGTTTCAGCCATAATGAGAGAAGTAGGATTCTTGAAGCTTTCAAGAGTAGTCCTGATGTTAATACAATCTTCCTGTCCAAGGTTTGTGAATTATTATTTTTATACTACATATTTTAGTAGCTTCTAAATATTTTTTTACTAGATATGAGGTTGAAGATCATATTATTCATGGTCTTAGAAAAAGAAAAAAGGATGGTCTTGAACTTAATTCATTGAAGCATTGAAAGAGTAGAGCAGCTCATTATTTCGTTAAACTTTTGTCATTTTTGGATGTCAATCATCATTGGTCATTAATCAAGATGATTTTATCTTTGTTTTTTTAGGTTGGTGATAATTCAATTGATATTCCAGAAGCCAATGTGATAATACAGATTTCGTCCCATGCTGGTTCACGACGTCAAGAAGCTCAACGTTTAGGTCGTATTCTTAGGGCTAAGGTAATTTATAACATACTATATGTTGGGAAAAAACTAAAGGACTAGTTTGTGCATGATATGATTCATAAAATCTAATAAATTCATTTTTTAGTTGCGTCATATTGGGCCTTTGGAAAGGTTGGGGATACCTTGAGCTTGCATTATAAACTTCAAATTATTGCATTTGCTTCTGACGGAAGAATCTCTCTAGTTGATGATTTTAGGCAGAAATTTATCTTGCAAAAACTTGTATTATAATAACTTGGAATTTCAATTGTGCTAGCTGACTGTGTATTATGAACTTTCCCTTTGGATTGGGTAAAGCTGATAAGCTTAAAATCTAAAAGGTTTGGTTAGTCCATGACCAATGGATCTGCAGTAGGGTCCCACTGGAATTGGCAGTAAAGAGCAGATTGTTTTTGAGGAAGACAGACCAGATTAATCGATTGTGCAACATAAATTAGTTGACTTTCTTGTATAGTTGATTGGTTTGAATCCAGGTTATCACTATACGAAACCTGCAAGTCTAACATTTTTTTGGATTCGACTACATATAATGATAGTTCCCTTTGTCCTGCAAGCCGACATCTTTTCCTATTATAGATTGCTACAACATTAGTGCACTATCATATGAAAACAATGAAAATTGTGTCTATTTAATTCTCTACTATCAATTATCTTTCAATTCATCGTATAAATAGATTATTTGATAAGCACTGTCTTGTTACTCTTTTTAACTTCCATGTTTTTACTACATATAGCTACTATGGCTTCACTTGATTTTCTGGAGTCACTTTTGGATTGGACATAGAATCAGTTTGTGCGATTTATTTTGGCAAGACATGTCTTGTTTGTTTTTAAATATGTAGATAAAATAACCTTGTACATTTCATTGTTTTTGTATTTGTTTTTTTTTTTTTTTTTTTTGTCATTCCTCGGCATGGTCTGGCATTGTAGGGGCAACTGCAAGACAGAATGGCTGGTGGAAAAGAAGAATACAATGCTTTCTTCTATTCCCTTGTTTCCACAGATACTCAGGTGCAATATTCTATTTTTTTTAGATAGACATTATGTTGAACTATTTCTAAAGTGGTGGAGCATATGAAGTCGTAGTCATTATTTCATCTGTTGCTTTTAGTAGTAATTGTTCCATCTATTGGTTATATTAATGCTTAACTCGAATCAAAGTTGTGGAGCGTATAGTCTAATAATTATTCTCTCTACTTGATACAGGAAATGTATTACTCTACTAAAAGACAGCAATTCTTAGTCGATCAAGGGTATAGCTTCAAGGTAAGCCACATTCGTTTATCTTATTTTAACAAAGGTTAACAAATACCTGCCCTAAATTTTTGTTCGCCATGCTTCAATTGTTTCCTGTCATCTAATGGAATTGGCCATCCATCAATGGGTATGTGATCAGGCATCAGTCGCCCCCTGTCATCTCTGTCATACAGTCGCCTGTTAAGGGCGCATGCGTGTCTCTTCCAGCTCAGCATCCGCCTCTGGCCATCTTCTGTCCTGCATGGACCCCACTCCTCTGCTCTGTAGTCTATGGGACAACATTCTCAGTCTGCTCTAGACATCGCCTGTTGTCTCCCTCAAGTACATCGGGGTAGCTCCACGGATGGTATCCAACACTGGGTACCTGAGGGGGTGTTCCCCTCCACGATCCCCTGATCACGTGTCCCTACATTCACTCTCTCCCTAGCTCCACCTTCTGCTGCCTCCATTGCAGTCATCTGCTCTTCTATCACCCATGGTTCTCCTCTCTGTGCATCTACTACCTCCATCATTCATACAATATCCCTGTCATCCATCGCTAGCTCTGGCAGTCACATCCTCCCTTGCCTCCTGATCAATCCATGTCCATGCTAAGCATGTACTGAGTTCATACCCGATAATATATCAGGTATGTGGCTCATCAAAAACGAAAAAAAAAAAAGTTATTGGGGTCGCTGCTTGTGACTGGCGGGGTGCTAGTGGGTGGTCGTATCCCCAGCGCGCATCACAGGATATGCAAGATGCATGCTCCAATCCCCTCTGATGTGTACTTGTCTGTCCATATTACATACCCTATATGGTACTGCAGCCGTGGACAGCTACTCATGCTGGCTAAGGGGCAGCCTGAGTAGTTGTCTGAGTCGCAGTGAAGTAGCTAGAATTCTACTAGATGCAGGCTTCCATGTTAATGCTGGATGCAGACTCTCAATTATGCCCCTGGAACTGGAGGCCCTATCTATGAGGCTATCTACATGCATGTTCCCTATCGACTCAAAATGCATGTTCTGTGTCTCTGCAGTATTCTGTGGCCTCTTCCCCCTCTATCAAAATGTAGTTAGCCCATCATAATTGGGCCCTATCTACATGTATGGACCCTCTGCCTCACTTGTTCTATGTGGATATGCATGCTCTCATATGCACTTGTAAGGGTTGTGCATTTAAATCTGCTCATAGCTGATGAGATGTCCGCTTCTTTTTTTTTCTTTCAATCTTGTCAGTCTTAAGTGCAAGATGTGTATTTGAACAATTGTTTATTCGGTTTAGAATTGGAATACAGTTTGAGAGCTTGTGTGATTGCTAGAAAGATGAAATTTTCTTACTAGGACAGTATAGTAATGCATCTACCATAAACAAGGTCCTTTTTGCTATTAATTCATTGCATACTTTGCAATATTTTCAGTGAAATTCGTACTTCTATCTAGATTGGTTTTGAATTATATTTTAATTATCAATGTGCTTATATTCTGAGGGTTGAGAGTCGTCATTGGAAGTCTTATGTCCACACCTAACTAATAAATAAGCAAAACTGTTATAGGTAATCACTAGCTTGCCGCCACCTGATTCGGGCGCTGAGCTCAGCTATCATAGTCTTGATGAGCAAATTGAACTACTAAGCAAGGTTTTTTTTTTTTACCACTTTGATCTTTCTGGAATTTAGGTGAGTGTTTTCTGTATTGAGATTATAATCATGGAGCTTCCTTTTTAAACAGGTGCTGAATGCTGGAGATGACATGGTGGGTCTGGAGCAGTTGCAGGAGGATTCTGATGATATCACCCTTATCAAGAGCAAACGCTCTGCGGGATCAATGAGTGCTTTCTCTGGAGCAAATGGAATGGTCTATATGGAATACACGTAAGTCTTCCACATGCATTTTCCCTCTTGCAACATTTATTCAATTTTGAATTATTTAACATACTAATGATTTGCTTCATTATTTGATTTTTCAGCACGGGGAAGAACAAGCATGTCCTGAAAGCGAAACCAAAGGACCCGTCAAAGAGACACACGTTGTTCAAAAAGCGATTTGCTCCTTGAATGTTTATCCAATAAATGGTATTCTTTGTTGGTAAGAGAATTCAAACATTCAGTAATGAGAATTAACAGGAATATGAAAGAAAAAAAAAACCCTATGGTCTCAAGTTTTCGCAAGATCATAATAACAAGTGCATGTGTATGTGTGAGTATATGGACAAAAGCTACTACTTACAGTCATAGATATGCATACCATTTCAGCTAGAAGCAACTTGTGATGTAACAGTGTTTTAGTTCAGAGAAAATTTTATCTGCTATTATTGTCGGAGAAGATTTTATCTGCTATTACTGTCAGTGACATACTTAAAAATTATAAATATAGATATTAATCATCCAAACAAGTTGATGTATAGATCTCGCATAAAAAGATGTGCGTGAATATACATAAAAAGTTCTTACAAAAAAAGATAAATATTAATTTTATCATCATTTTCTCTCCAACAGTAAATTACGAGCATCTATTTTTTTTTTTGACCTTCAATTCAAACTTGCGATCTCATAATTTTTTATTTATATCAGTCAAACTTGTCTTTTCCTAGAAATATATATAAAATCATTAAAACATAATTCACTTTACTTAAATTATAAAAAATATTTATCAGTCAAACAAGCATAACCTCTCCGGCTTATTCTATGAGTATGGTTTTGTCTTTCCTTCTTTGCTCGAAATCTAACACTTTTTTTGAAAGGTAATGTCCAAATCAGAGTTCAAATGAAAATGTGAATAAATTGTTAGAATAAAAATGTGAATAAATGTTAAATCAGAGTTCAAATGTGTAGCAGTGAGTTCATCCTGAAAAGAAATGATTCTCAAATAAAAGGAACCAAGAGATTTCTCAGATAAAAGAAATATTAGTGATTAAATGGTAGGACATATTCTAATAAATATTATTTTTCTAATACATATAATCCATTAAAAGCAAGACTTATTAATTAAATGAGATGAGAAAAATTAAATGATTGAATGTATTAAAGACAACTCCCCATTCTTTTCGGGAGAGGCCACTATCTTTTTGAAAAACAAAAACTAGATTCTCTTTAAATATCTCAATGAAATAGAAAAAGCACTAATACATAATTTATACAATATTATCAAATTGTAACTACCTTCTACATCATAAATTTGGAGACTCTACTCCATCATAAAGGAAGAGACAAAAAAAAAAACAAGATACTAAATTTCTACACCCCTAAACTAGGAGAGAGAGGGAAGAAGAGCTTATCGTTGGAGCGTGAATCTTTTTGAAATATCTCTTTTTTTGTTTTTTTGGATTTATAAGGGATATCTAGGCTTGCGTGTGACTAATCCACTTGGCTGACCGGCTCTGCCCCACATCCTTCAACAAGAGTCCCCACCGGTCAACGAGGGTAAATCGCGGGACGGAGACACGTGGCAACTTCACCACTGATGATATCGATACACGATGGCCCGACCACGCAGCGATCTGTGGCGATTTCTTCTGTCAACATATTATGCACTCTACCAGGGAGGAATCGAACCTGGGAAATAAGGGATCACCCAAGTGAGCCATTACCAATCGCGCCATGCCCGCGAGGCTTTTTGAAAGATCTCCTAGCTTTGAAGGTGGGTGGATCATAGAGGAGGCGACGGTGGCGGCTCTAGGGTCTCCCTTAAAGGGGAGAACCTTTCCCAAAGTAATAGGGCAAAGCCCTAGGCTAAAGATGAGATGTCAAGGGGAAAGGTGCCCTTTTATAGTAGAGGGGACAGGTCGTGTCATCTGATGAGCGTAGATTAGATACATTTGTATCCTTGTTTTAACACTCATTCACTTATTTTTACTGATTCTTATTTATGTAGTTATGCCTCTACTTAATTTTTTATCAGCATATTTTTTTCTCCTAGTTCGAAGATCTGCTATTCTCTTGTTTTCATTGACAGGAAGCGATTTGGAGTGGAATGGACGCGAAATAGAGCAAGACGATCACCGGAGCTGGAGTTGGGTCATGTGGGATCACACGGTCGTGTGACCCCACACGCATGGTCGTGCCACTGTGGCACGGACGTGTGCAGTTGCTGAGGGTAGGTCATGCCAAATGGCACGGCCATGCCTGGTTTGTAGTATGTCGCATGGCCGAGTCGTGCATCCTGGCACGGTCCGTGCTACCCATCTTCAGGTAACCACACGATAGGGTCATGGCATCCTGGCACGGCCCGTTAATTCTTGTTTCAATGATATGTTCATGCATTATTCTTGTTTGATGAAATGTCTATGTAAAGAGTTTATGCTTAAATCTCTTGAGTGTATTCCTTTATGTTATGTTTGATCAAATAGATGTATGAATTGGTCTCCATTTAGGGGAGATGCTTAAGATTGTATGCTCGGGAAGTCCTATGCGACAAGGATAATCATTTAACTAGACAACTTTGAGCATTACCTTGAAATAGAGACTACTTCTATGCAAGGAAAATGATGAACCAGGTAACAGACGAACCTGGGACGATCGACCCGGCCCACAGAAGTTTCTCATCTGTTGCCTAGGTCAATTGGGAAGCGCTTGCGACAAACGGTCTAAAAGTCCAATGTCCCCGGGTTCGCGCCCTATTTGAAAAAAATCTACAAAATATGCCGTAGCTGGAGATCGAACCGCATCCAGCTATTTGCACCAAAGCGCCGAGAGCCTATATTCATACAAGGAATAACCTAGGAATGTGTCTCAATTCATTTCTAGCCCTAGCATGCTAAAAGCCTACCGAAAGCCACATACTGCTCTCATCAAACAAAAATATTGGACCAAGTAGCAAACAAACCTAGGATGACCGGCCCAGCTCCACAAAAATTCCCCACCGATCACCAGGATAAATCGGGAAGAGCTCGTGGTAGGCGGCCTAGAAACCCAACGTCTCAGGATTTGCGTCCCATTTGAAGAAAAAATTTCTGCAAAATACATCGTAACTAAGGATCGAATCGCAGATGTCTGAAATAGCAACTAGTTACCTTATCGTTACACTATAACTTCGGGGGCTGCTCTCATCAGACAAGATTGTACCATGTTGATCAATGTCTCCAATAGCATCATTTATAAATAGGGGCAGAACTCCCCTAATGTGACTTGGTTGCTATACATAAGCAGTATGCTGGAAGTAAAAAAGTAAAGGAAGTCAAATATAGCCCGTCAATGAGATGGATAATACAGGCAAGCTAGAAGACTAGAGCACCCACATTATAAACCATCCTATAGGCAAACAGTATAAGTGAGAAAGCAAAAGTATGTAATTTTATAATTTGACTATGAGGATTTCGCAACATGCAAATGTTAGATCAAAGAACTGAGAATCAAGAGTCTAGTAAATTTTGAACTAGGAAGGTTACAATCAAGATGGTACCAAATAGATAAACCAAATATACAAGGAGTTCTATCTTCCATGCAAATACTAAATATGATACATCCCAAGATACAAATAAATCTATTTAACTCTTTTATGCTGGCTGACAGAAAAAAAAAGGAGCTGGCCATATACAGATATGATTAAAGCAGAAGCAGGATAACTACCAACAATGTCTGTGCTCGACACTCCTTCAGTTCTTTTGATTTGCTTATAGCGACCAGCCTTTTTGGCCAGGGCATATGCATCCCTACCATCTGGAAGTATACAAGGATCATCCCCATGGATAACATAATCTATGTCATATTTAGTGAATAGCTTGTTCATATATTCTTCAGTGATAGCATAAGGAGCATCTGAAATGATCTCATCAACCCACTTCACAGCGCCTACCATTAACATCCTACCATAAAGAATATATATAGAATCACATATAGAAGAATATACAAATCCCTGATTTATGATAGTTCTAGAATTTGTCCAAAATAAACAGCCATGAAAATTCTTGACTAGTGAGACAGAAACAAACAAATCCTATCTTATAATAAACTATAAAAAGGTAAGCTTTTATTTGAAACAGATAAACTGAACCCTTGCCACTGGAAGTGTTGAAATTGAAAGGCTGGAAACATGGGTGGAACACAGTTTATGCTGATAGAAACAAGAACCAGTAGTATCTGTAGTAGTGTAATTATCCACAAAGCAGGATTTACA
This sequence comes from Boesenbergia rotunda, assembly GCA_024364735.1. Taxonomy (NCBI): domain Eukaryota; kingdom Viridiplantae; phylum Streptophyta; class Magnoliopsida; order Zingiberales; family Zingiberaceae; genus Boesenbergia; species Boesenbergia rotunda. The sequence goes on along the minus strand of JAGFNQ010006729.1, from coordinate 465,655 downwards.
TATTTGAAAAGATAACTAGCAAGGATTTTGGCATATTCATACCAGTCTAGTTGGTGCTATTACATACTCATCAGTCCAACAAAGTACAGCAACAGATAGTTTATAAGATATAGCAGTTCCTTAGTCCAACAAAATATAAAAACAAGCAGAACAAGAAGTCATGGATTCAAGGAAATGTCATACTAACAAATCTCCAAAGTTTAAAAAAAAATGTACAAGTTACGAAGGCCATGTAAAACCACTATGGAATTTTGAATGCTACAAGTAAACGGCAAAGGGAAAAAAAAGTGACAACAAAAACATTTACAAAATACAAAAACATTCAGATTATACATCAAATTCAAATAACATTTACAAAGTACAAAAACATTTATCAAAAATCACAAACATTCATATGTTCTAAAATACACAATATAATCATATTGTGTTATCTAATAAGTTTAATCCCATCATTGACACAGAATCAAAATATCTAAAATTTAATTTGTTGGATCTCATTGTTTAGTCTCATTATTCACGTGCCCCCGTGTATGTCCAAAAATGAATTGCCATTCTTTCAGTCTGCAAAATATATTAGTAATAACATTATTTAAAAGTATAATGAAAAAACTTATCATCGATAACTGTCTGTAGAATACGATGCTCAACTGGTTTTGCAGGTTCTATCATGATATCCACAAAATCATATTATAGCAAATATAAATTATTTATGATAAACATGCATATTACTAATTAAACATGTGCAAGTCATGCATATTACTAAACATGTGCAAGAGTGAAGATAAGCTCATCTACGTCGACGACCAAAGAAATCACAGCAAAGAACTAAGCTGATCACTAAGAAATGAAGTTTCAGCGGGCTTATCTAGTCCCACAATTAACAAATTTAATGATCCCTTCCCGTGAAAGTGACTAACAAATATAAACCCTAACTTCCAGTGTGCAAGACCAACTAGTTCTCTCAATAAGTGAACTCGCCGAGGGAACCTAAGTTCTAGAAAACTATTGAGATCTTTCACATCAAACAAGAAAGTTAATCTTAAAACAATCCTAGCAGGGGCGAAGCCATCCTTGGGCTAGGGTGGGCTCCAACACCACCTCCTTTTTTAAAAAAAATAATAATTTTGATTATTTCTTTATTTTTTTAGTTAATCATAAATTTATTAATTGGTAAAATATTAAATTAAAAATAATTAATTTTAAAAATAAAATATCAAATTAGAATGATAAATTTTTTAAAAATCATTATATTTATAAATTAATAAACATATTAATTCTAATTTGTTTAATATTTTTATTCTGAATTTGTCGATAGTAAGGTCTCTTTTTCTCTCCGCAACATCGTTTTTTTCTCTAATTTTTCTATAATCTATTAAATTCGTCGCTGACAAAGAGCCAACAAACATTAACGCTCGAGAGATAGTCGACAAGGCGCTCATGAGGCGGACACTGCCTCACCAGGCGATCAGGAACTACTTCGTGTGCAATCGCACGCAAGGTAAATACTGCCTCCCGAGGCAACTAACAAGCTTCGCGTGCAATCACTTTGCGAGGGGGTGCATGTGAGGTGTCACTGCTTTGTCAGGTAATGAGCAACATAAGTCTAGGTATGCAAATATAAGTTATATCTAATAATTTTATTTAATGTATATTAATATATTACCAAATCTATTTCTTTTTCATCCTCTATAAAATCTTATACAAAGATGGTCAATTACTCAATTTTACTTGTTTACTCATAATTCTTGATACTTCAACTCTAAGATTCTCGATTCTGTCAATCCGTAATTTTGAATTCTGACTATGCCTCTGAATCCTAGCTTATAACCAAACAAACACATTTGTGAACCAGACCACAGCAAAGGAAGCAAGGATCTGATCCTTTACCTCCCCTTTCGTTCACAAGATCAATGAAAACTAGAAAGAATGATTAAAAAAAAACAAGGGATCGAGATGAGATGAGACCTCGGGGAAGGTGGGGCTTGAGCCTAGACGTTGTCGTCGTGCATGTCCACCTCCTCCTTGTCGTGGCACTATGAATGGAGGAAAAGGGTAAAAAAAACAAAAAACAGAATAATTAGCGTGTAAATTAGCAGATCTTTAGGATTCGAATTTTAGTTCATTAATTACTTAACTAGTAGAATTTCTTAATTTACTTCGTATATTCACCGAAGTCATAGATAGAATTACCGAAGTAGACGCACGTGAAGTAAAAAGGGATTATTTTACTTCGTCATATCACCGAAGTCATATCCATGAAAATAGCGAAGTCTTTTACCGGTTCAAAGAGGCAAACCGGTGAAGATTTGGACCGATTCTGAAGTAAAAACTTGTCTTTTACTTCGTTGGTTTTGTAAAGTGTTGAAGTAATCGATGATATATAACTTTACAGTTTAAATTGATTGTCGAAGTAAAAAAATATCTGTTGCTTTAGTAGTTTTGTAATGCGACGAAGTAATAGATGATATGTAACTTCACAGTTTACATTAATTGTCGAAGCAAATATATTTTATAACTTCGCCAGTATTTATATTTATCGAAGTATGTAATATTATGTTACTTCATAGTATACATTTATTGACACAGTAATCGATTTAAAAGACTTCATTGTTTTGTATTATACAGAAGTAATAGATTTGAAACGACTTCACAATTATTAAATTGTGATGAAGTAAATATTTTTTTTAACTTCATCACAATTTAAATGGATGAAGTATTTTATTTTTGATTACTTCACCATCAAATTTTATTATTGAAGTAAATAATCATATTTTATTACAATATAATTTTAATTTAATGAAGTAATTGTCGATTACCACCGCACTAATTTAATAAAAGAGTGAAGTAAAAAATTTTTTACTTCATTAAAATTAAACAATATTTTATTATACAATAATATTCCAATACACACACACACACACACACACACACAACTTAAATGCATTAATTAGATTAAACAATTATCCATTCAAAATGATGAATATATATCAACGAATCCATCAATGCACAAGTATATATCCACAAATCCACAAGTATATATAACCAAAATATATATCCACAAGTATATCCAAAATCCATAATGAAAAAACAAAATATGTATCCTAAGTACACCACCAATTTAGACACTTACATATGAGTAGACGAATTCACTCCATTCACTTCTGACATCATCATATTCGGATTGTTGGTAATATTGATTCTTGATTGTTCCTGCAAACTTTTATGCAAAAATACAAAATGCATTAAATTCATCCAACTGTAATAGTTTATCTCAATCATAAACCAAAGCATATAATAAAAAAAATATTACCATCTTCTCCAACTGTGGATTTTCACATTCAACTATCTCTTTCATGTACCTCATCACACAATATCCACATTCAATAGAACCACTTTGTTTTAGATTACCCTACAATGAAATAGAAAAGGTAATGTAATGGTCACAATCCAAGTTATAAGAACCATCCATTCATATCTTCATACATAAGCACAATACATACTGTTAATTGTTTAAAACCTGGTCCTTTAGAGATACCCTTTGAGGCATTGTACATCTTTGACCCCACTACATTTTAAAAAGTAAAAAATTATTTTTTTCCATATTTATAAGTGAATGCATTCGAAATCAACATAATCTACTACCTACTTGGTCACTATAGTTTTCCATGCTTTCGTCGCGATTTCTATTAGACATAGAGTCCAATAAATATATCATATTTTTATCTTCATTGACGATAGTCAAAATCCAATGGTACCTGAAAAATGAAAATATAACATTGACTAGAATGTAGTAAAAATCAATAAATAGCTAAAATATTACCCAGTGTTATATGGGATGAGGCAAATGTTATCTCTACACATTGCTTTCAACTGATCAGCAATATTTTGTGATAAGTCACGACCATCTTTGCCAAGTGGACATGTAAGTATGTATTCGGGATCCATAAATGAAATACAATCAGCTCTGTCTTCGTCCCTCAAATATTTATAGAGATGACTGCACTCAAATATTATATAACACGGTTAGAAATGTTTTAAGATATGGACAAGTTCCAAAAAAATATAAATATGCAAACATTGTATGTTAGACATAACATACCCCATATAAATCAAAATATGTCTGACACCTATCTCTCTCATCTCCATAAAGCGTAAGATATCTTCTCTTAGCAATCGTATGCTTTTAGGAAGTCCAAACATAGCATCCTCAAACTTAATGTATATGGTCTCCGATTCATTCATCAATCTAACAACATGAGAATAAATATACTTGCATGCCATAGGTAATGTTTTTTCAATATCCTTGAACTTGTCACACTGACCAGGAACATCCGACAGAGCAAATGGTTGAGGTTTCCCCTTCTTCTACAATTTAAAATATTCATATAAGTATTCTAAACTAAACCGTTGTCCAAGCAACATATATAATATTTGCAAACACAAAATCAAGTGAAAACTTAAAGTACCTTTGTCGTTGGAAAAATTACCAACTCTTTCGGCCAACCAACAATAACTCCAATTGCATCATTGATGATTCTTGGTCCAGACTTAGTTGGGATTGGAAGCTCTGCTTCTACATCTAAGACAACATCAATAGATACTTTGAAATTATGTTCCCCAAGTGGAACATGGTGAATCATGATATTGGGACCTCCTTCTGATATTATTGTACCATATGCTACCACATTTTCACGTTGCTTTACGGCCAAATAACAATTTTTCCCCTTTTAAGAACAATAAGTATTATATATAAACATACGAATGTGAAAAAAAAAGTAATTTGACTTGAAATCAAAAAATATAGAACCTTCATATTTGATGTATCGCACTCATAAACTATTTCCACATCATCAGGCAGTTTTGGATCTTTCATGTATGAGCACTTGTTGGATACTATAGTCTCATAAGTTCGATCAATGATGACTGGCATAATACTAGCAAGTTGAGGCTTCAGTTTCTCCAATTCAGCTTTTAAACTCTTATTCTCTTCCAATTGAGCACTTGTTGAGACTGATTCTCTCTTCTTTCTTAGAGTTTTAAAAAAGACTTGAGGTTTCACGAACCCTCCCACACCTCGAACTCTTCCATAGTGTTCTTGGCTTCCTAAGGCAGTGGTTAGCACATCATTCATTCCAGAAGATTTAAACTCCCCTTTGACTTTCTTTTCGAACAAGTCATCCTACAATTAGAGGCATAACAAATCAATCCAAAAACTACTATTTTATTTATCTAGGCAATATGAAGATTGAATAAAATTAAACATTTACAATTTTTGTGGCGACTTCTAACGTCTCCACATCTGTTATATTGCCAGATTTGACTTCCCGAGCTTTACGCCAAAGCACTGATCTATCAACTTCCTCATCTTCAACAATTATGTTCTTTTCTCTCTACAATTCCAAAATTCATTACCTTACGAACATGGAAAAATTACTAAAAATAATGTTTCATACTTACCAATTTAGCCTCCAAACCGATGTAACCCTTGCGAGACAATCTGTGGTGATATTTACAATGCATGGTCCGCTCTTTTTGTTTTTCGTGAATAACCTACATCATTATGTTCTTCAATTAAATATGGAAATTAATAGTTCTTAAACGAAACATGACAATTCTTAAAGTATACCTCCCATGATGGATTCAGTCTTATATCAACAAATGCTTTCCAATCTGCTATTGGGAGTTGATACTGACTTGGTGGAGTATTCAACTTTTCAGAATTTTTTCTATTCGGCCAAATAAACCTGCTAGTCAATTTATTTTTGAAATCTCGCCACTTTTGAGCTGCTGAACTCATCACAGCAGATTCACTTTGTGACGCTAGTTTGAAGACATTCTGCAACAAACAAATTAGTTGGCACAACTTCATATCATATATACATACAATATATTAAAAAAAAAAGATTCAAGCAGATTAAGAGGCATCCAACAACATCAACAGTTCATTCCGGTTGGAAAAGGAAGCAAATCCCATTAATGAGTGGTTGAGTCGAACAGTTGCTTGTGATCATAGTTACTGATCTCATGCAACCTTTCCATACACCTCGATGATATGTGCATGGCCTTCTTCTGCAGGACTGAATAAAATGGTTCTTTTGAGATCTCTGGAGAAGCTACCTGACAACTCAGGGGCGCAGCTAATAAAGTAGAGTTGAAGAATTTTTACAAGTATTGTTTGTATGCTTTCGTTTTTCTACCATCATTCATGAACCCTCTTTGCTCTCTAGCTACTATCAACCAAACATATAAATGGTTAGAGCTTCTCGTCTGTATCGAGAAGAGGGAAACTTGTAAAAGCATCATTCGATAAATTCATTTGCAATTAATACTTGTTGGGGCTAGGACACTTTATTAGAATTTAACTCATGATGATAACTCTTATATACTAGTCATCAGTTTATTCATAAGGACTGAGACTTCATACTGGTGCACAAGATGGTATGCATGAGGAATTCTAATCTCTTATCAATTTATTTTTTTACTTTGTTCAAATTTTATTCTTAAAAAAGAAAAGAACAAACAGGATTGTTGAATTAGTTGAGCCATTTACTATGAAGAAAGAGCATGCTTGGAATTTCAAAATCTAAAGAGACAGTCACACAGATCACAAATCCTAAAATCTGAAGACAAAAGTCAACGATCAGGCACTCTTGTTCCTACGAAGTTCACGTCTTTGATTTTGGGAGGATTTGAGATCCTATCACCACCCAGTGGAGTTAGTGCACCAGGTGGTGGCAGGATCTCAACTCGGCTTCTTTGGCCGTCGGGCTCACCGCCGGCGACGGCGCCTGTAACAATGTGAAAAGATTATGGTGTATAAGTTGCAACGTATAAGCAGATTATGGTGTGAAAAGATTCAACGTATAAGCAGATTCAAGCAGTTTATGTTTGCAAGTATTATTGTTTGTGGTGTATCCTATTAGCAAGGATTTAACGTATAAGTTGTGCGAATGTTGTGTTGGTTCTAAACTGTAACTAGTACTGCGTTTTTCAGTTTATGTATGCAAGTATCATTCTACTCTCTGACTATTCCTATGATTAGTACAAGGCTATTCCTATGAGTACTGTCATCATTTCTTTCATTTGCAAGTGACGTACAAGGCTATTCCTATGATGTTCCAGAAAAAATTCATTAGATGTCAAGGCAATGAAAGCATTCATTGTATAACCAACGCTACATTGTATAACCAAAAACTACAATTCAGAATTCCTATGATACTCAGATATTCATCAGATATCAAATGAATAATAAAATCGAATCTTATACTTACTGAGATCTCTTCCCACACTTTTTGTTTTATATTTTCAGGAACATCAGGCCAAGACTTTATATTGATTGGCACCATGGATCTAGCAATAGAGCCAATGTATGATTGTAAAGCTCTTCCATTTGCATTGTATGCTGGCCTCCCCATGTCGTCATAATCAATCTTCGCTTTTTCCCCCATCTTGCAGCCGCAATTAGTTTACCCATCAATGTAGGTCCTCTCTTGTTCTTCTGCACATGTATAAGTTGTTCTTCTCCATCAGTAAGTTCATGTAGCACCTGATCAACTGTCTCTTTTTTTCTCTCTTTTTTACGATCCATTATGCTCTCCACTGTATAACAACATGAATGAAACCAATGTTAAAATCTACACAGTAACATGGATAATTAAAATATCACAAACATAAACATAACATGAATAATAATAATAACATAAACGTAAACATGGCATAAATAATAACAATAAAAAACAAGTATTGATAATTCATGCTATATGATTCTAAGGGAAAGAAAAAAAGAAAATTCATCAGAAATTATGCCTAACCCAAACCATAGGAAATAAAAAACAATCCACGGTAATCAATCAATGGTTGCTTAGGAGAACCACAAGGAGACTTGAAGGCAACAACAAGAGTGGAGTCTCCACGGTAATTGAAAAGACAACCAAAGACAAATAATTATTGCCACATTAAAACTCATAGAACCATAGTAAGTTGTGAGAAAGAAGTGCATCGTGTCTTATAAGGAAGGAGATGCCCTAGGGCAGGAGATGTCAGAAACCATAGGGTAGGAAACTAACTTGGTTGACGAACTGATGGGCCAGCAGGACCGGATCGGTTACAAACGGCGGCCTCAAGCTCGAACAAAACCCTTGCCTTTTCTTCTCGTGGCCAGGAAACCTCAAAGAGGAAGCGGCGCTGCAAGGAAAGGAAAGCTGAAAACTAAAAGGAAAAGAAGAGGAAAACCGAGAATGGACGTGGTTGAAGATGTGCGTCGAGGGGAGGGGGAGATGCAAGTGCGTGGCGAAGAGTTTACTCAATGAACACCTTTCGGAAAAAAAAAATTAAGTGGGAGTTAGCGTTATAGCAAAGGAAAATAATAAATTAGATATTTATTAATAAAAAAATAATCGATTCAAACTTATTACTCCATCGCATACAAAGATGAATTTTATTTTACGACTTATTACTTCATCGAATATATATTATAAAATTATTAGTGAGACCCATAATTTATAACTTATGAAATCTAAAATGAAATTTACTTCATCAAATTTATTATCGAAGTTAATTAACATATATTACTTCATAATTAGAAATTATCGAAGTAACAGGTGGCGAAGAATTCTTCAAAGATATATTTGGTGAGAAATAATTAACCTTGTAATATAATTAAGATTTCATTATAATATTGATTATTTTATTTCATACAAGTTTAAAATTATAATATAATATAATTTGAATTTAAAAAAAAAAGATAATAAAGTTTTATAATCTCAATTACAAGGTCAATAACATATAGTCCAATTACATTCCAAACTCAATTATATTATAAACTTGATTATATTGCTACTAATTAAATATAGCCCAAGCTTAATTATATTATAAACTTGATTATATTGATTATATTGCTACTAATTAAATATAGCCCAAGTGTACAAGTTGTACAAGTTATGAAGGCCATGTAAAACCACTATGGAATTTTGAATGCTACAAGTAAACAGCAAAAGGAAAAGAAGTGACAACAAAAAACAAAGAGAGAGAATTATCAATTTGGAGAAAAATTTGATGAGGGAAGGGAAGTCAAAAATGCTTCAATTTAATTGGAAAGACAAAATAAACATATGAATTAAATGCACTAACCAAGATGGGGTTGCACATTGCCATTCACTGTCGTTAAATAAGAGACCAAAGCTGCATAAAGTGCCAAACTAATGGAAATAATATCTATGATGAAAAATGATAGTGTAGGAACGAAGAACACTATAGAAATTTTTTCAGCACGAAACGCAAGAAATATTAAACATTGATCATCGGGAAACAAAAAGAAGATAGATCGATCTGTGTTACGAGATTATAACGGAAAAACGACAATAAGAACAATAGAGAACACACCAGATTTACGTGGAAACCCCTTTACTGGAAAAACCACGGGTAGAGGAGGAAAAAATCAATAAGAACGGTGGAATACAAAGTCGGCAACTCTCATACCATAATAAAGTAAAGAAAAGTAGAGAGAAAATGGAGGTAGAGAAAAGAAAAAAAAGATAACCAAATACTTTCTTGATTTCTTGATTCAACTTGTCTATGAGATACACAATTTATAGGGACCTTAGAATACCTAGTCAAATAAAAAATTAATAACGAAACTGTTAATTAACAGATTTATAAAGAATCTGTTAATTAACATATTAATAAGAAAATATCTAATAAATATTAAATTATTAAACAAAATTCGGGTCACCAAATTCTAACAATCTCCACCTTGACGCGAATTTCACAAATCATCAAATGAACATTCTCCACCTTTTCCACAAAAGTCCCACAGGCAAATCTCAACATCTAGCATCAACCAAGTCCAAGTATGAAACATCTGATCCTTCGTGAGGAAAATAACACTCAGACCATCAAAAAAGACTGTAGTAATCTGTAAGTCTTCGCTAAGCTCATTGAAGAGCCCTTTCAGCCAAATAGCTTCCTTACAAGCTTTCCGTAAGTGATATTCTTTTATCCATATCACCTTGCGACGGCAACATCACCTATTACTGTGGATCCCTGTAGAACATATAAACTGGCGGTTCTCCTTAGTCCCTTCATCACAACAAGAGACCATTTACTGACCTTCACAGCTCCACCTTCACCAGTGTACTTGTACCCTTTAGAATCAAGAATACTCAAAGAGATCATATTTCTCTTCAAATCAGGAACGTGCCTCACATTACCAAGTGTCCGAATGACACCATCAAACATCTTAATTTTGACCGTACCAATACCAGCAATTCTGCAAGATGTATTATTGTCCATCAAAACGGCACCACTCGAAACCGTTTCATATGTTGAAAACCAGTCCCGATTGGGACACATATGAAACGTACAACCAGAATCAAGAATCTATTCCTCACTCTTCTTCAAATCAGCATCAGAGGCAACGAGAAGTTCACCATCACTGTTATTTTCGGCAACATCAGCCTCACCAAACTTCTCTAGTTGTTTTTTCTTCGAATTTTCACCTGCCCTTTTATTCTTATTATGCAGCTTGTAACATTTTGATTTGATGTGACCCTTCTTTTTGCAATAATTACATATCTTATCGCTATTTTTGGATTTCGATCTGCCCTTGATATTACCATCAGAGTCTTCCTCCTGAGTCCTTCCTCGAATAATAAGACCCTCACTCTGAGCCTCAGATTCTTCGACAAGCTATTTCATTTTCTCTTTTGAGAATAATGAATAATAAACTTCATTCAAAGTAAGAGTATTACGACTATATAAAATAGTATCTCTAAAAGCCGTATATGACGAGGGTAAAGAACACAGTAAGATTAATGCTAAATCTTCATCGTCATATTTGACCACCAAAGCCTCTAAGTCAGAGACAATTTCCTTAAACACGGTCAAGTGATCTCTTAACGACGTACCTTCTGGCATGCGATGAAAATACAAACGTTGTTTCAGACCCAGTTTGCTCGTAAGACTTTTTCTCACGCACAACTGCTCCAGTTTTAGCCATAGTGCACCAGCGGATTTCTCCTTCAAAACATCCTGTAAAATCTTATTCGATAGGTGAAGGTAGATCTGAGATAGAGCTTTTCGATCCTTACGTTCTTTTTCCTCCTTTGTCCATGTCGATGGCATGTTGTCTATCCCGAACAGTGCATCGTCCAAGTCCAGATGCGCTAGCACCGCTCGCATCTTAACTTGCCACAGCGTAAACCTGGTGTTGCGATCCAAAAGCGGAATATCATACTTCATGCTTGCCGTTGTCATTAATCCCGGTTGAAATCCTCAAAATCAACCTTACTCTGATACCACTTATTACGAGATTATAACGGAAAAACGGCAACAAGAACAATAGAGAACACACCAGATTTATGTGGAAACCCCTTTACTGGAAAAACCACGGACAGAGGAGGAAAAAATCAATAAGAACGGTGGAATACAAAATCGGCAACTCTCATACCATAATAAAGTAAAGAGAAGTAGAGAGAAAAGGGAGGTAGAGAAAAGAAAGAAGAGATAATCAAATACTTTCTTGATTGATTGATTCAACTTATATATGAGATACACAATTTATAAGGACCTTAAAATATCTAGTCAAATAAAAAATTAATAACGAAACTGTTAATTAACAGATTTATAAAGAATCTGTTAATTAACATATTAATAAGAAAATATCTAATAAATATTAACGAATTAAACAGAATTCGGGTTATCAAATTCTACCAATCTGTATACCATCCCTGAGAGAAATGACAGGAGGTCCCTTGTTAACCTTGATCTCTTCGTCGCTGACGACCCCAACCCCGAGTTGGTCCCCGAGCATCCGCGCTTGCCGAAGCGCGATGCAGTGCCCCTAATGCATCATATCGAAGCACCCGTTCATGTAAACCCGGACGGGCTTCTTCCTCCGCCGCCGTATCCGACTAATCCGAGAAAGGGAAAGCGGAGGAAGAAGGCGGATCGAGAGAAGGGAAAGGGACACGGCGAAGAGGAGGCAGCCGAGGAGGAACGCCGCGACGAAGCCGGAGGCGACGAGAACGTCGGTGGAACAGTCGTGGGGGAAAAAGACAGGACGGTGAAGCCTCGATGATGGATCGGTTAGCAGCCGTCGGATCCAATAGGCTGCGTTTGATATGGGAATGTCCTAGCGGATAATCCACTTAGTTTATTTTAACGGAGGGGGGGAATTTTAAACCGAGCGCATATTGCCACCGGGCCCGACCCTTCCTGTCCAGACACACCCGACCCGCTATGGTCTGAGTCATTCTGTCTCGCTATCGGCTCAAGTGAAGATTACAACCTATGGGCATTTTTTGCATTTCCATCCCTGTTGATTATCAATTAATAGATCGGTCCAATTAAGAACCACTTGGAATGTGACATTTTGGTTTTTTTTTATTTTCCAGCATTAACTGCCGCACGACGCGTAGATCTTCTCTGGCACTCGACGACGATATCATTAGTCGCTTGCTTCGATTGGAATCCATTCCCGATTCGCCTTCCTTCTCCCCTAATCCGCGTGCGCTCCAATCGGATTATAAAGCTGCGATCTTGTGGGATTTGGAGATCATTTCTGGATCGACCAGCATCTCTTTGAATCATCGGAAAAAAGAGTTCGATTCCCACGAGGTATAGATGATCCCTTTTTCTATAATCATCTTCTGCTACTAAAACTATGATTTTGATCTGTGTATCTGCTTTTGATTGTGATTTGGGTAGGAATGCTTTCTTTTCGCAGTAAATAATTGGACTTTAGGGGTTTTTTTTATTAGCAATCGATCGCTTGAAAGCGTGCTTTCTCAGAGATCTAAATGAAAAGTGCCTTTTTCTCTAATAGATCTATGCTCGTCTGTAATCTGTTTTGGGTTTTATTGTGTCTCCTGTTCGATATTGGTTTGGGGATTTCTGCTAAAACCCTAACTTTTCAGGCAAATGGGTCATCATCACCACCACCACCACCACCATGACGGAATCAACCCATATGATAATCCCTTCTTGTTCTGCTGCTGCTGCCCATGCTTGCTTTTGAGTTCCGTACTTAGAGGAATTGGAAGCTGCATCTTCGTGTCATGTTACCCCATCTTACGGTGCCTTGGCTTGGAGCGCGGTGATGACTACTACCATCACCCCCATCACCATCACTGTTGATTTCTCTTGCGGCTTCTAAATGTTGGATGAACATGACCTGTTACTAAAGTTTCTCAATTGTCGTGCTCTTTTAAAGGGAAAAAAAATCTTCTTGGATGAACTTAGCCCGGTTGTTGAAGTTTCTCAATTGAAAAAAGGGATTGTTCTTGCATGTTGATCATTGTGAGTAAATATCTACCACAAAATATGTAGCACTTTGTATGAGATGATTGGTTTCCATTCTTAACAATACAATGTGATATTCTTGATGTTTTATCACAGTTAGGATGTATATATGCAATCTACTATTTAGCTCTAATGACTTGTTCCTCTCATCTAGTACGCACATTAGCGGGATAAAGATTTGGTTGTTGTTGGCTATTAATTTGTTCCTTTCATCTATAGAATTCCTTGTATCATCTGCTGTGCTTTGAGAAAAAGAAAAGGAAATTTTTTAGGTGTTGAGTATTCAGAGTATATATGCTTCAAGAAAGTGTGGTACTTCTTTGTATGGGATGATTGGTTCCATGGTTAACAATACTGTGATATTCTTGATGTTCTCTTTCAGTTAGGATGTGTTCAATCTCTATGGCCTAGAGATGTTGGATGAACTTGACCTGTGCTGAAGTTTCTTTATTACTTCTTTATGATTAGTTTCAATGCTTAAAGTGATGTTCTTTAATGTTTTCTTTCATTTAGGCTGAATAACCAATCTCTATCTGTTATTGTGTGGTAATAGTGTGGAATTCCTTTGTGTAACTTTTAGATGATGATGATGGATGAACTTGATCTGTTGCTAAAAATTTCTCAGTCAAGCTTTGAGAAAGAAAAAAAGATAATTTCTTAGGTGTTAAATAGTTTCTCAGTCATATCAGTATCCTTTGTATGAGTTGACGACTGCTATGAATTTTCACTGCATCAAGGGTGTGTTGATCTGAACTCAATCATTTTGTTGTTGTTAGTTTTACTCCTCAAGTACTCTGAGACAATTAAGTTTTAAAAGATCTATTTTGTGTGCTATTCTAGGCGTTTTTTTTTTGCCATTTTTCACTGCAGTTTGATCTTTAAAACTCTTTTTGAGTTTTTTGAATCGGTAACACTTGTAAATGAGTTGATCTGATATTTTTATTACACAAAAATCATAGGTGATCATAGGTGACATATACCATTATAGAAAAATGATTGTTTAGATTTTCTTATGCAAAAAAGATGGTATGATTTGCTGATTTATATAGAAAGGATATTTTTATATATAAATAGGTTAATGTCATCCTATGATTTATATAGAAAGGATTTGTGTTTGATATTAATTAATAAATGACTTGCAAACGAGTTGTTATTATTATTAATACGTCTGCAGATAGATGTCTATATATTTTTTTTCCATCCAAATTGTTAAAATTATGATAGCAAAATTTTTAGTCACTATTGCAATTATAGACAAAATTAAAACTATTTGACATGTGAATCAAACAATCTTTTGTTTTGTTTACTTTCTATTTTAACCATTCAGATTATACATCAAATACAAATAACATTTACAAAATACAAAAACATTTATCAAAAATCACAAACATTCATATGTTCTAAAATACACAATATAATCATATTCCATTATCTAATAAGTTTAATCCCATCATTGACACGAATCAAAATATCTAAAATTTAATTTTAATTTGTTGGATCTCATTGTTTTAGTCTCATCATCCACGTGCCCCCGTCTATGTCCAAAAATGAATTGGCATTCTTTCAGTCTGCAAAATATATTAGTAATAACATTATTTAAAAGTAAAATGAAAAAAAAACTTACTTATCATCGATAACTGTCAGTACAATACGATGCTCAGCTGGTTTTGCAGGTTCTATGATATCCACAAAATCATATTATAACAAATATAAATTATTTATGATAAACATGCATATTACTAATTAACATGTGCAAGTCATGCATATTACTAAACATGTGCAAGAGTGAAGATAAGCTCATCTACGTCGACGACCAAAGAAATCACAGCAAACATCTAAAAGAATTAAAGAGGCTTGATTATCTTCAATTAAATTAATTTAAAAAATATAAATAATGAAAATAACTATGTTTTATTTTAGATGTAAATTTCAGATTACCGGCTAAAATATAATCAGACCGTCGAAACCATATTCAATAAAATGATAAAAATAACTATCACATCATTCATTATATTTCATCCTCATTTATCCCTACATTGCTTAATTTAATGATCCCTTCCCGTGAATAGGAGGGTAAAAAAAAAAAGGATTAGCATGTAAATTAGTAGATCTTTAGGATTCGAATTTTAGTTCATTAATTACTTTTTCAAGACTATATTTGATAAGGAATAATTAGTTTATAATATAATTAAGATGAGATTCCGTTGAACTTGTAAACTTGTATGAAACTTTTAATAACAAAAAGTTTATTAATTAATAAAATTTGAATTTTAAATTAAATAAATTTAATAAATAATGTCCTACCTTCGTAATTAATGTCGTTTAGCAAACATAAAATACACGTGCAGAAGTGTAAATTACGAGGCTCCATGACAAGAAAATTTACCAAAATTGCAGGACTTCTTTAATTTATTGGGAATTCGGACGGACGGCATCCGCGTCATGAGATAAGGCCAGGACCTACCCAATAAGAGATCTCCACGTCAGCAGACGTGGATACGTGTCATTGCGGTGATGGACCGTCATGCGTGTAGGCACTGTCCAAAGGTGGGCCAGTTCGTTCGGCCGTCTCCGGCTCCATATTGACGGCCGACAATTTTTCCAATAAAAACGATTATTATAAAAAATAATAAATCATTTCATTTATTTATAATTTATTTTCTTTTAAATAAATAAATATATATATATACCAACAAAAATATTATCTTATTTACTTTCTGATGCTCATTGGGTGAGGCCAAATATATTTTATTTTTTCTTTATTTTTTAAAACTTAATGTTTAAAATTTAAGATTTAATTGTATGATTTAAATTATAATATTTAAGTTAAAGGAATTTAAAAAATTATATTTAGTGCTCAATACAGATAAATAAGATAATATATATATATATATTAAATTTTATTAAAAAATTATTGATTTAAATCTATTCTTAAATATTTACAATATATTCTCGATGAGATAGAGTTTTCTATTTGAATATTCAATTTGTTTAATTAGCTAGAATTTTGATCACTATTAGCATTTATAGGCTTTGAATAAATTTATTATTTTCATTGTAATCAATTTGCATTTTTTTGAAAACTGATTAACGCCTTTAAAATAATGTTTTTTTATCATTATACATTTTTTAGTCTAAAAAATTGATTAAAAATTATTTATAAATTATTTTGTAATTGTGTTTAATTATTATAAACTTTTAAATATCTAAATAGAATATTAATATACATCCATTTAATGTTTTTTACTCAAACAATAATATGAAAAATAATTCCACGAGGGATTTGGTTTGTTACACTACAAAGCGAGGAAGAGAAGCTTTCCAAAGCAGTAGAAGCTGCGAAAGGCAACACGTTGCCTCTCTCTTTCTCTCTGCTGCTCCGCAAGACTTTCACAGCTTCGTCGCCTCGATCGACGCCTCTTCTAGACCATAATTTCGGCGAGGAGATCCAATTCGGTCGGCCCCTCCCACTGCTCGCCTTGTCGGATTCCCTGATCCCGGCCTCCTCCGATCTGCTCGGCCTTGCATGTGGGTGTTCCCCCGGCTATTTGTTATCGCCTTGAAGCATCTGTTCCAAAGTTTTTTTCTTTTTGATTTCTCTCACCCCCGTCGGATTGATTATTCGAGCAAAAAAATTTTAAAAAAAATCCAATTTCTGTGGGGTTTTCTTAACTGTTAAGATTCCTTTTTCTTTTTCTTCTTCTGGAAATTAGGGTAATTGTTGATCAATATTGAATTCGATCGGAAGATTGATACTTGAATTGGTTAGATTCGTGCAAGAATGGGGGCGAAGCTGGTTTGGATTCCGTTATGGCTATTGTTTCTTCTGTTAGACTCTTGTTGGGGAAGGTTCGTGGTGGAGAAGAACAGCCTGAGGGTCACGTCTCCGGATTCGCTGAAAGACGTATACGAGTGCGCTATTGGAAACTTTGGCGTGCCTAATTATGGAGGAACATTGGCGGGGATCGTGGTGTATCCAAAGGCTAACCGGAAGGCTTGCAAGAGCTTCGAGGAATTCGAGGTCTCTTTCAAGCCCAAATCTGGAGCCTTCCCCACCTTTGTTCTTGTCGACAGAGGAGGTGAGACATTAAATTTATCTTTAGTAAACAGAATTACGAGTACGCTAAGTTTAGATTTGTAATTTTTGATCGAGTATAGCTGTCTTCATCTATGTGTCATTTTCAGTATTAATTGTTTATTTTTTTATCATTAACATATTCCGTTGGAGGAACGTCTGTTGTCATGATTATAAAGCTATTGGATATTGAGATTATTTAGTGATGCCAGTTACCTTTTTTGTTTCAATGATCTGCATAGTGCATGGACAATATTAGCTAATGAAGTATGGAATTATGAAATGATACTTAATTGCTTATGTTATTGTTCTTAATGAAATTTGGTCTCCAATCAGCATGCGCTAATCCTTTCAGTGGTTCAAAATGAATATAATCTTATGTATTGGTTTTAATTCCAATTCTTCCTTTAATTAGCTTGAATGAGAACTGAATAAGACCCTTAAATCACTCAACTGGCCGTGTAGGCCAAAGTATATTAGAATATCATAGGATTTGATTTATCTAGACATAATTCTTTGCTATTTGTCTTAATCTACATGAAAGTTTATCAATCACCATGCTGTATAAGTCCCAACTATTGGGTTGGTTGACATGGAAGCTTTGATTAGGAAATGAATTGCTACTTTGTTGTGCCATGTATTAATCAGTCTGCGATTAACCTTCAGAAAGTGAATAATAACAGCAACTTAATCACAGGAATTTGGGCTTAACAAATGCCTTCTATATTGTGTTACTGTTATTTGCAGATTGTTTCTTCACTGAAAAAGCATGGAATGCACAGAAGGCTGGAGCTGCAGCTATCCTTGTTGCTGATAATAAAGAAGAGCCTTTAATAACAATGGATACACCTGAGGAAGATGACGACAAGGCGGACTATCTTGAGAAGATCACTATTCCCTCAGCACTTATCACTAAGAGTTTTGGAGACAGCTTAAAGAAGGCAATTGAGGATGGTGAAATGGTTAGTGTCAATTTGGATTGGAGGGAATCTTACCGCATCCTGATGACCGCGTGGAATATGAATTTTGGACAAACAGTAATGATGAATGTGGAGCTAAATGTGACAGCCAAATACAGTTTGTGAAGAACTTCAAAGGAGCAGCTCAGATACTAGAGAAAAAGGGTTATACCCAGTTTACCCCACATTACATTACATGGTATTGCCCTGAAGCCTTTCTTTTGAGCAAGCAGTGCAAGTCCCAATGCATTAATCATGGAAGATACTGTGCACCTGATCCGGAGCAAGATTTTAGCAAGGGGTACGATGGGAAAGATGTTGTGATCCAAAATTTGCGTGAAGTCTGTTTCTTTAAGGTTGCTAATGAAAGTGGAAAGCCTTGGCTGTGGTGGGACTATGTAACTGACTTTGCAATTCGTTGTCCTATGAAGGATAAGAAGTATACAAAAGACTGCGCTGAAAAAGTTATTGAATCACTTGGTGAGTTCATCAATTTTTTACTTAGTCAATGTTGATTAGTAAGGCTCATTGTTCATCAAGGAGCTGAAAATTTTCTGACCATTCTAATATGAAATAATGGAACAGGTCTGAATCTTATGAAAATAAACAAATGCATGGGAGATCCTGATGCAGATGAAGATAATTCAGTGCTTAAATCAGAACAAGATGCTCAGGTAGGGACTTTTCTAGTATTATTTCAGTATATCTTATATTTTACCTTCCATGGTTATTTAACCCCTCTGATATTGTTGATATGCTCTGAATCTGATTGATATTCTTAGATTGGAAAAGATTCCCGTGGAGATGTTACAATTTTACCAACTCTTGTTATTAATAATAGACAATACAGAGGTATGCATTTCAAGTTTCTTGTGATTAATCATGTATTTTCTTGAAATATCATCGAGCATTCTTTATCTGCTATTCTTTATCTGCTTTATGTTGTCAGGCAAGCTGGATAAAACTGCTGTGCTTAAAGCAATTTGTGCTGGTTTCCAAGAGGCAACTGAACCAGCAGTTTGTTTGAGTGAAGGTATTATGATTTCCTCTGTATACCTGTGGACTGTGGTATTATCGTCCTGTAATAGCTACCAAATTTTGAATGGGGCCATAATCATTTTTTATTTGTTTTAACTGCACAGACATACAAACAAATGAATGTCTGGAAAATAATGGTGGATGCTGGAAGGATAAGGACTCTAGTATTACTGCATGCAAGGTATTCACCTCTGACACCAGTGAACTAATTCTCAGTATATTCTCTTACCTTCCAATTCATGCAGGATACTTTCCGTGGAAGACTTTGTGAGTGCCCTGTTGTTAAAGGTGTGCAATTTGTTGGTGATGGATATACCCATTGTGAAGGTAAAAAGTGCATTTTTACTGTTAGATCTAGTATTAAACCACCTGGCATGAGTTTAGTTTAACGAAGAAGTCAGTGGGGCATGACATATTGAAAAATGAAGCCTGTTTGATTCAAGGGATGCCACTCACAATGGATCTGTCATCTAAGTGTCTTGATATTTTTGGCTGGAATAACTTCTTTTGGGGCTTCTACAATGACTGTTAAAAATTGTTTGGCCTCTCAATCATCCAACTGAAATTGGCACTTTAGAACGTATATGTGAATTGCAACATATTGTCCATCAAAAGGTTTGAAGCTTTAATTGACACAAAATTGGTACTCTTAGCAAAGTATCATGTATTATATATTTATGATTCTACTTGAAATTACTGATTTGACATGTGGAACTCATATAAAAGATGTCTAAGAGTAAAGATGGAACAAGTATACACAGATAGATGGGTTAAATATTAAGGGACAAGCTAGGATTTGAACTCTTATTCTGGTTTGGTAACATGTTGAAGATTTTATTTGGTCACTAGGTTCCAAAAGCATAAACTGTTAGAAGATTTCCCCAATGGTATTAATGGTTTTTATAAAAAAAAAGTCTTTTCCTTAGATTCCAATATGCTTGGCTTTAAATTGCATTTCATGATCTTCAAGTTGTCTATACATTTATTTCACCTACTTGTTGTTATATGTCAAGGAGTTTGCTTATGAAGAAGTTTGCTTCAAGTTGGATCGTCCTAATCTTTCTACTATTGATTGTTCCTAAATCGACAATTATTTAAATTCTTGATTAGACCATTCTCCTCTGGATATACATGACTCGAAACCATAACACTTGAAATATTATTTGTAGAAGTTACATCTTTTCTCTTGCAGCATCAGGATCTGGGCGGTGTGAAATTAACAATGGAGGATGTTGGAAGAAAGAACACGAGGGGAGAACTCACTCAGCCTGTGTGGTCAGTTAACTAACCAAGTTATTCATGTATTTTTTTTTTGTCCTTCACTAGAATTTGTCAGTTAATTATATAAAAATGCAGGATGATGGCTGCAAGTGCCCACCAGGCTTTAAGGGGGATGGAATCAACTGTGAAGGTATTTTCTTCGCTGGCTGTAGTGTCTTGGTTTTAAAATATTGTTAGAGCTAACACTTGTTGAGCTGTTTACTTGATTTGTTTACTTTTATATTCCATGTCATGAAATGTGCCTTTTCAGTGTCAGCAGTTAAATGACATTTTAATATTACATCTTTCTATTTCAGTTAGTTTTAACTCATTTATCATCATCAACCCATGTTTATCCTACTCTTCTGGGGTCAGCTAGTCATATTCAAGGCCCTTTGCAGCACTTCCATGTGACAGCCTAACACTACAAAAAATAGAATCAAGATTGATGCTCACGGTTGTAGATAATGTTTGCTATCGAGGACTAACATAATCAGCTTTTTTTCATCTGCCTTGGGACTAGCATCAGCGGTTTTAGCTCATTTACTTATAAAGTCCTAATCTATTCCTAGTGTATTATTGGGAGTAACTCAAGTCTTATTCCTTTATTTACTCTTCAATTGTGAATTTCCATTGTCCCAAAATATGCTTATAGTGCTCACTTCTGAGAAGAAGCGACAATTTACTTGAATGAATTTTGCTTAAATCTAGCCCGAAGTTCTAATATCTAAGAACTCCAAATTATTAAATAATGGAGAATTCAAGGGTGGATTCATGAATGGCTTAACTGTTACAAATTAGAATGCATACAATTGCGAAAGTTAGTTATTCGAGCTATATATAAATGACGTGTTGTTTCAGATGTGGATGAATGCAAGGAAAGGACAGCATGCCAATGTTCTGGGTGCAAATGCAAGAACACATTCGGTAGTTATGAGTGCAGCTGTGGCAGTGATTTACTATACATCAGGGAACATGACACATGCATAAGTATGTATTTTTCGAATCTCCATATGTGAATCGTATCTCCTTAAATCCATGTGAACTCCGCAACCGTTATTTGGTACTTCTAGTACATTGGAAGATGAAACAACATAAAAGCAACTTGGAATATATATTTCGTGTTTCCTGACTTTTTTATGTTTTAAACACTTTGTTGAATATGCAGGTCAAAAGGCTTCTACAGAGGTTGGCTGGGGCTTTTTATGGGTTATTTTCGTCGGTATAGTCATAGCTGGAGTTGGAGCTTATGCTGTATACAAATACAGAATCCGGGTATAAGTCATTTCTCTTTTCAATTAACTCGAGGATATCTTTTTTTAACTGTCATCTTCAACATTTATCGAACAAGCAAGTTTCTGCCTCCCATTGCAAGTTTCTCATGCCACCGATTGCTTCCAGAGCTTCAATGCTCATAATCCTGAGACGTTGCTGCTTTCATATTCCATGTTTTTCTGCATTCTTAGATCCAAAATTCAGAATTTGATAGTCATGTTGTGATCATGCAAACGTTTTTTTTTTTTTTTCAAAACTCGATTCTATTAGCTTACAAGGTTTCTTGAATTCCTAAACACCAGCTCTACCTTCTACTCAGTGATTTGTTATGCAGAAATTTGTTTCTCCAACTCAATTAAACTGTTCTTCCTTGTTGCTCATCAGACTTACATGGACTCAGAGATCCGAGCTATCATGGCGCAGTACATGCCTCTCGACAGCCAGGAAGGGCAAAGCCATGTTCACCATGGCGATATCTGAGGTGGTCTTGACGTCACTTGCCTTTTATAGCGACCATGTCTACAAAGTTCAATGCCAGTCTCGTTTGCCAATCGCCTGATCCTTTTTTTTCCCCGCAGGAAACTATGAAAACTCGCTTGTAGATGAAGTTTATGAACTTGCAGTGAGTTATAGGTTAAAGTAGCATAGTGCACTTTTATGTTGGGTTAAGGTTGTTCATTTATCGGTTTAATAGTAAAAGAATATATATTATAAACAAAATCTATTTATCGGTTTAATAAAAATCTATAATAAACTTATTTATTAATTTAAAGAATTTTTTTGTAATTTTTTTAAATTTTTTGAAGATATAATATTTATATTTTGTAATTTGAAATTATTTATAATAGATTTAAAATATGAAAAGTTAAGTTCGATGAAAAAAAATTAAATTGAGTTCCATTAAATTTCTAATAATTAAATTTAGAAATAATTAAGTTGGCTCCATTTAACTGGGAGAGCTAAGAGCATCCAGTCTGGCTTTGGGGGAGCTCTTGAAGAACTTCCTTGCTTTTACGGGTTTAGTATAGTTGGTAAATGATTAAGCATGTTAGAAGGTTTAGGGGTTGATTCACCGGATGGATGGAATCTTCTATCTCTGTCTCAGAGGATCCTTATCTTGCTTGTTTTATATTTGTCAACGATAGTCGGTGAGTCGTTTGATCGTCGATCGTACATCATCAGCGATCTTTGATCGTCATCCCTAATCAAACAATATCTTGATGAACGATGACTCCGTCGGGATCATCGCAATTGGGATCTCGTCAAATTTTACTGTATCCTTCAGAATATAATTTGATTCGAGACAACGGTCGGATGTTGTCGATGGTGTCCGATCAACAATCCGACGACTTTTTAACCATGTCGATAGGTGTGAAAGAGGATGAAGATGGGTGTGGGACAAAGGATCTGTCTTTTTGATTCACGGTAGCTGATAGAAATAAATTCTTAGACTTCACAGTAAAAATTCAGTCTTTTATTTGACAGTTATTGTTTAGTCTTGGAGTTTGGTTTGTTCGATTTTTTATTTTTATTTTTTAAAAAATCTCATTTTCTGTAGAATGATTTTATTTGATTCTCTAATTTTTTAAAAAATATTATATTTTTTTAAAAAAATAAGTTTGAAAAATATAAATCAAACATGCTATCTGAAAAATTAGAATTTTTATAAAAAATAAAAATAAAAAACATTCGTATGAAACACAGCTAAATTTTCTTTGCAGTCACTGTCAATTTTTTCGTTGTCATATTAGCGCCGTATCAAAATGTAAAAAATTGCGTCTCCGGATATTTATATTTAATTGTTATTTTCTAAAAATTATCGATTTAAAAATATTTAATTTAAAATAGATTTATGAACGGAAAACAAAAAAGTGCCCTAGCCGATTCCCTCTCTGCTGCGAACTCAGTAGCCAGCGCCTACGACGTCGCCGCCCTAACGACGGACGAAGACCTCGCCGACGACTTCAAGGTACCTTTGCAGCGTGCATTACGACTGAATTGCGTCGCAAAACGGGCTTTTGGATGGATCTACGCTTTTACCCTATTTCCATCTACCTGTCCCTCGCGATTCGACGAACTTGTACTAATATTTTTATGGTTCTGGTTTTTGTGTGAGTTTGCTAGTGATTTTAGAACGACTTCGTTGGCGTTTCTCGGTAGATCCCTTTCTTATGGCGTTGTTTCGTCTTGCCTCGCTTTTGGTAGCGATCTCAGAAAGATCGCTACCAAGGAATGTTCATTTTAGTTTTTTTGAAAACCTTTGGAATTGAGTGTAGAGAGTATAAGTAACATAGAACGAGAAGCTGTACAACAGTACAAGCTTGGATTGATGAGAAATGGCCACTGAATATGAACCCTAACCTGTCAATTTTAGGAAACATAATCCAACTCAATGACAAGCCAAATTAAAGTGTTTCACAGAACTACCACTATTTTTTTTTATAATCCAAATGTTCAGGCTTCGCTGGACTAATCTGAGGTAGATGACTTTCCCCTGATTTATCTATCAAGAAAATTCAGAACACTGTTCATGCACAATCAGAAGCTAACCTCCAATGTATTCGTCATATTTATGATTCAAATTCTAATCCTTCTATTGTTCCTATGAATGTTTTACTATGGGAGGCTTCCACTATGATAATCAGGTAACAGACGAATCTGGAACGACCGGTCCGGCTTCACGGAAATTCTCCACCAGTCGCCAGGGTAAATTGGAAAGTGCTCGCAACGGACGGTCCAGAAATCTACTGTCTCAGATTTCACGCTCCATTTGAAGAAAATATTCTTGCAAAATTGAACCATAAATACTTGAGAGGATGAGTACTCGCCTTAAGAGTACGGGAGGCTTCCACTAGCGATTACAAAGAAGAGTAAACCCCAAACAATCATTGATGGATTCATTGAGCAAGGATCAGAATTTGATTTGTTTGCCTCTGCTATTTTAAAGCATTGCTATATTTTGTACTGGCTGTCTTGTTATTTGATTTTGCTTGGATAAACACTTGCCTTTTAGAGGTTAAGCAAAAGGTTTACATTGCAATATATTGTGCATGATTCAAATGTAAATTTGGTATTCCCAGTGCGCGCGTCTGCCTGTTTCTGTTTTCTATGGAAAACTGATTCTTGTCATATGAGGTTTCACTTTGCAAGAACTTGTAGACGGAGATCTCAATGGAAGATGAAGGAAAAAGTTAGTGATGGTGGAAGAAGGATTACCCATTCATTGGGGGAAACATAGTGGCTCTCTACATGGTTCGAAGACATTGCATCTACTATGCAAGTAAATGCCATCATCAAAAGAGCTTTCAGGATGAAAACTCAGTTGGAGCACAGCAAGAAGGAAATCTACGGTGAGTCGGCTAGATCACCGGAATCAATTGTCCAAATCTTAAGGGGTGCTTGATAAGCCGGTTTAGAAGGCGGGAATGAAAATGAAATCTATTTCATTTCCATCTATGATATTTGGTATACGAGAATCAGAATCAAAATATGAATATGATATTCTGATTTTGTAATCCAGCCTCCATTAGGTTGTCACTAAACCCATAAACCCTTCAATCAAAATCTATTATCATTTTTATTATTGAATGAATATCAAACGTCCTCTTGGAGGTTACATCCTTGGGCTCAATGACATAGCACCTGCTATTCAAGAAGGAAGCGGTAGAAGAGTTAAGAGACTGGAAATCAAAAAAATCAAGGAGCTCATTTTTTCAGTGCACCCTCAGACGTTTGGAAGTTCTTCTACCAAGGTTGTCCAATGTCTAGTGCTGAAGTTGAAGCTGAGTGACATTTTTTTTAGGCTGATATGTGCAAAAGGAGTCCTAGGTGTAGTCTAAGCGCATTTATAGTATTTTTTTCTTTCAAATAAGATGCATAACTGCGTGATGTTGGTCTATATTGTTCATTACACGCTGTTTTTGATTTATTTTCATGATCTTGTGTTTCTGTGTTGTTATCTGATTTAATATTTTTTGTAGAGCATCGTTTTATAATATTTTTTAAATTGGATGTTAAACTGAATCGAGTAAAAAAAATAGAAACTTTTCAAAGTCAAACGTCACAAGAAGGGGAAAAAAACAGAAGTTAGGCCAACTACTTGGGTACGTGTGGGGTCGCCTCGCTGCCTCCTTTTTCCTTGTCGGCGTCGTTCCAAAAGTCAAATTTTGACCTGACCTACTCCGAATCCATCCCAATTTTCCTCATAGATTACGTAACGATCTATGGAAATCATTTAATCGAAGGCCATAATTATTTCTCCTAAACGAAGTTAAAACTGTTTTCAATACAAATATCGAATGCTACAATAACTTATTAACAAAAACAAATATCAATGCTACAATAACTTATTAACACAAGCAAAATGGAAAGAGAGGAAAAAGTAGAAGATTTATTTCCTCTCCTTGCTAGAGAGGAAAAAAAACAATAAATAATAATAATAATAATATGTACTCTACATTTCCTTGGATCTTCAATCCTTCCTCTGCTAGTTCTGGTTGTCGTTGATTCCCGGGTGCGGCCCTGCCGGCGGCATTCTCTCTCTCGGAAGGAGGCTGAGCAGCAGCGGCCTGTACTTCTCCGCCAGTCGCTCCATCCCCAGCACGGCCACCGGCGGAACAATCATTTCCCCGTCGACCGGTAAAGCCGTGCTTAGTGGCCGAGAAGAGCACGTCCGTGGAGCAAAGAGGAAGAGGAAGAGGAAGAGGAGAAATCGAATTACGAGCGAGCCTCGCGCCATGAAAGCAGGGGAAAAACAGAGAGGTATTTCTGTGGCAATTATAAAAGAGAGAGAGAGAGAGAGAAAGGGATGAGAGAAGAGTTTATCATGAAAAGAAAGGGCGAGTTGACTTTTATATGTATGTATGATCAGCATTTGACTGATTCGATTGGCTGCTTGAAGCCTACTCTTCCTTGAAGATCTTGGAGGACACGTTATCGGTGTTCTACGTGCTTAGCTTACGGAGGAAGCCGGTGGGGAGAAGTTACAGGTATGAAATAATGGCAGAGAGAAAAAAAGTAAAGATATAAGAGACTTAATTTGTCAAAGATTAGGGAATAAATAAAGAGTTAATAGGAGAAAACTTCTTAATTCAAAAGTGGGTTTGCATGCCGTCTGCATCTCAGGAATTTTTATATATATTTTTTAATGTGATTGACAAGATAATTTTATGTATTATTTTTTTTATGAATATAAAAAAATAAAAATTCAGTACATATTGTAAATATTTGAGTATAAATTGTTTGAGATTAAGTACTAATTTAAGAAATTTGAGTATAAAGTTCCGATGATATCTCCCGTGAAAATCTTAATGTGGTGGCTCCTCCATCATGATCTTGATGAACCTCAGGTACTTAAATTTTTAAATTTTATACTCAAATTTCTTCAAAATAATATACTCAATATAAATCAATTCATACTAAAATTTTTATAATATATACTGAAAATTTTACTATGTACTAAAATAATGTATACTCAATTTTTTTCAAATAATACTCAAAATTTTTAAATTATTACTCAATACTAAATAATTTATACTTAAATCTTTACAATGTATACTGAATTTTTACTCTTTTATACTGATAAAAAAAATAACACACAAAATCATCTTATCAATCACATTGGGGAGTGCATGCAAAAATTTTCTGGGGTGGAGACTTCATGCAAAGCTCACTTTTGAATTGGGGATTTTTCATCAATTTTCCCATAAATAAATACGTCGGTAATTTATGAAAGGGCGCAGTTATGAAAATTTTAAAGGTGCATCTGATTTTTAGATTGATCAAACACTTATTTATTATTCATTTTATCATTTTCATTTATTACTATGGAATAGCATTCAAAAAGATGATAATATTCATTCTCATGACCCTTTCAATTTGTCCCACGGTTAACAGTTAACGGGAAAGAGATAATCATGATGACTCACGGTTAACAGGAAAGAGATAATCATGATGACTGAAAGAGTAAGGGGGAGGCGGAGCCGAATTTTTCCAACACGGAATATAGAGGTTTATTCTTATTAACCTTATGAATCTGAACGCACGATCTGTTGTGGTGTGTGTTCCCCATTTTCTTATCATCTCAATTAAACATGTGGGGACTATGATATTATATTCAAAAAACAATATCAATTCAAAGAATCAACATCACTTGGATATCACTTTCATGTTATATAAACCTTGAAATCAGCTAAAGTTTTTCTTTGAAATTTAACACGATGGTGCTATATATTATTTAATTGTCATATCACACTGATGAATGAGAGGAATAAAATGGAAAACAAATATATCCTTTATGAAATGGCATGGAGAAAAGTAAAGATATGAGAGGTTTTCATTTGTCAAAGATTAGGGCTGGTGTCTCGTGGCAGTCTGAGTAGATTAATTAATATATACTTTGGCAGTGCAGTTTCAATGGCCTGTTAATATGTAGTTTTCTGATGTCGACCATCAGCCATTTTTTCAACAATTCAATGGAATACAATATTTGTTTAGCGTGACGGAACCGTTTCAATTCATTAGAAGGTGAAATTGCCCCGAGGGAGTCATACGAGACTGAACGTTTTTCTCAAATAGATAGGGTTTAATTCATACTGATCTCGATCGATCTAGTTCAATGTGTAAGTCGATCGGTACACTATTAAGAAAGATCATTTTTATGGGAGGTTAGACAGTTCGACGTGACGGGATATGAAACAGGACGGATTGTCATTGGCTCGAATTCCATCCGAATCGGATGTCCCGATTAGATAACTAGCCGGGTATAGTTTAAACTAGCCCCATCGGAGGCGCCGAATATGCAACATAACGTCAGCCAATCTACATACTCCTTACATTATAATTATGTCTTTAAGAGGACGAGTAGGTCGGCCGATGTCCGACCACCCCACGACTCGGTGCGTCACATATGTTTCGACCTGCATGACGTTAGCTCCATAGCTTGGTTTTTCTTAAGATAGTCGATCGGCGCACTTTTTCAGTGCGCTCTGGTTCGGAAGTTATCATTATCCGCTGCAGTACCTACCCTCTAACACCACACAGATAAAGGTAGTACCAGAGTCGGCACAGACTGACTCGGGCTGACACCACTCGTGTCTGAATCGCGATATCTCACTGACACAGTACATTTCTAACAAGCTCTAGAACCCGTACCACGGCGCCCCTGCGTATATTAGGATGAGGCGGCGACAATCGGCGAGCTAATATGGTCCTTGATTCTGTCCCCGCATAAGACAAAATGGGACAGAAAAGGCACAGGGGTTGTCGGCTCCCCGACTATATAAGATTTTCCTTCCTTCTCCCGTAGGTATGCGTAATACATTTTTTAGCTACAGTCGTTTCTTCCTTAACTTCATCTTCTCCACCGGATTCTGACTCGATTATCGGAGAGCCTTACTGGGAAACTCTCCCGGTGGATTGCTGATAGTCATCTTTTTTGCAGGAGAGGCGCTCTTTGACTGGAATATTTCTCAACATCACCTATCCTTCTCCATCGACAAATTAACCTCATCATTAAATTGCGAATCCACCTCGCTATTCGACAGATCACATACATAACACTTATTTACGTCAATACAAATCTTATTGACACATGATGTTTTTTGGATTTATTTAGCGGATAAAATATGAGACCGGATCTTCTATTCAAAATTTGTCCAACTGTAAAATGGTATTAAAAAAATTGTGAAAATATGTTGGTAAAAACTTTGTAATGATATATTTTATTTTTAAAATATCTTATGTGGTAACTGATATAATGTATTTAACCTGGAAAGAGAAGTTAAATTGCTACCAGTTCGACTAAACGGTCGGTTCTTGGGAGTGATTTAAAGATTGAAGGTGAGACGTGTGTTTCCTTTGCGGCTATGACTTTGTAGCTATCATAATTGGTTGCCCCTTGATTGGTTGAGATGGGCGTTAATACTTGCCTAAGTGGTTATATTGCCATCTGTCCTCAACACATGAAAAATCGATTTAACAAGGTTGGATTGATGAGTTATCGGTTTCGATTTATTTTGATGATTTATAAGAAAGTTTTAAGAAATCGAATCCATCATTTTTAAAATTAATCAATATAAATTAAATATCTAATACTTATAAAAACTATAGAGAAATTCTAGTTGCGTTGACAAATACATGGAAAATTGCAAGTTTGCAAAGTTTAAATATATTTGTTGGATTACTTAAAAATTGGATTATATATATATATATATATATATATATATATATATATATATATATATATATATATATATAAAGTTTATTGAAATTTTGTGTGGGGATCAACCATTATTGTAAAAGTCGGCGCCTGGCCCGCTAGGCGCTAGGCAGCATTCGCCATGGTGCGTCTAATGCACTAATATCATTTAGGCGCCGATTAAGCGCTAGACGGTAGTCCTCTGCTCGATTATCCTCTAACGATTTTACAATCGTGAGATCAACTACTACTTTTAGTAATATAATAATATTATGGGAGTTTGCCTCACTTTTCTTTGGCAGAAAGGCACCGAGTTGCGTCAACGCACTCGATTACTTGGATAATAATAAAGTGATAAACTAATTTCCAACGAAGGATGTCGGTTGAGTTTTAAGAAAATTTGTGGGTTTTTTTCTTCTAAGAAAAAAGAATGCAATTATTTAAGGTTACTTGGTGTTTTTTTTTAACCTTGAGTTTGGTTAGAAGTTGACTATAGAATTTAATTATATTTGCTTTGAGGGTTTTTTTATTTATTATAAATTTAATTAAAAATACTTATTGATAAATATCTTAAATTTTATTTATAAATATTTTTCATGAACATTATACTAATAATTTTGAATCTCTATTTCAACAACAATTAACTAAACCACATAGATAGATTTTCATAATCCTCAAAACACTTACCAACTACTTTTATATTTATCAAACTATATAATCCTTTTTAATTATGGCACCTGCTTTTCGAGCAATCGTCAATAAAACACTAAATGACAATAAAACTTAATACAGCTTGTGAAAGGCAGGCAACACTATTTAGATTTATGCACCCACGCTACCAATTCAAACCTATATATCGAACAAATCTTCCCAATTTTGACATGAGAACAAGATACAACACATTTTGAATGGTCAAGTAGAAGCTATTTTTGACTATTTCTCAACCAGTCGTACCATATCTTTGTGTAGTTCAAACTAGCTATTTGTAGTTTCAAGTGGAAAAGAAGCATCCAAGGTTCTCTCAGAAAGAAATATACACTGGAGTTGTACATTCATGCGCTGCGGTCGAGCCTTTGCTGGTTAAAATCAGTCACTTTCTGAAAGCCAGCCAAAGTAAAACTCATGAAATGTCGTGATGATGCTGCATAAACAGTGTTTTTCACATCTGAAGTAGTCAATAGTTATCGTGCTGCTTGTGATGAGAATTACTGAGGCACCTGTTCCGTTTTGGATGTAGATAAGGAAGCAGCCTGCAGCTTAGCTAGGTAAGTTTGGCGCCTTCCCAAGTGAAATGCT
Source organism: Boesenbergia rotunda (assembly GCA_024364735.1). Taxonomy (NCBI): domain Eukaryota; kingdom Viridiplantae; phylum Streptophyta; class Magnoliopsida; order Zingiberales; family Zingiberaceae; genus Boesenbergia; species Boesenbergia rotunda. The sequence continues at coordinate 434,256 of JAGFNQ010006729.1, read as the reverse complement.
GCGGCTAGCCAGAGGAAACAAAGCTGAAATCACAAGACAATTAGTAAATAGAGTTGTTCATTCATCGTGCGTGTTGTGATAAATAATCAGGATACATTGACCAAAAAATATGAATAATCATGATATGGGGCGCATTCAAGCTCATAATGCAGTTTGAAAGATACTCCTCCAGCATATACCCTTCGATTATGCATTTGATGGAATGTCTATGATAAGGGCCATAATAATTAACCGTAACGGCAGTTTCTGAATAATACCGTCAAGTGGGTCATACAAACTTGAATACGTAATTTTCATATTTAAGGTTACAATTGGGAGTCGTTAAGACATCTTATTAGTGAAATAAAACATTGTAACTGGCATGTAAGCATACACAAACCATGTGAAAGATGAGAGTTATTCTATCATGTCAATGCTATAGTATTGTTGGAAAAATAAATAATAAAACATACTGGTAAAACATAGAGGAGAGAGGCCATGGATGTCCTGTTGCTAAGGCTGCCAAAGAGCAATTTATACATTCCGGCTGCAGTTGCATCACCGAGTCTTTGGACGATAACATCTATGAAAATCTGCAGAAATTTCAGTGTCATTCTCTTCAGCATAACATCACACACACACACACACACACACACAAACCAGCCAACGAAGTTATACCGCTACAACTAAATTTTGTCAATTAAATGAGACTGACATAGAACCAGATACAATTCCATTTCTACAAGTCTTCAATCTTATTCATATAGCATAGCTAGATTGATCAAATGCATGTATATACTGTGCCGCAAGGTTTCTCAAGCTTAAATTTATAATTCAATGAAGGGATAAGATTGTCACTTGTGTAGTTAATCTAAATAGTTGGAACAAGCACAGTTTGATAGTGATAATGAGATTTTCAACAATAAAGTAAATTACGTGCCAAATTACATTTTTTTCTCAACAACAGTTCAAAATTGGTTCTCAATTTAATAAGTGATCTCTAACCATTATGTCCTGGAACCTAAACAAGAAGCAATTCTCTTTATATCCTCACACTTAAATCTTTTTATTGAAGTTCATTCACCACCTCATTAGTTACAGACCCAAGTACTTAAAGATTGATAAAATCGGAAGGCTATTTTAGTAGCCTCTGAAAAGTTAATTGTCCTAATTGAAAAAAGAAATTAGGAACAGGTACCTTAGCTTTGTATTTCTCATCCTGTGATACAACAGTGAATAGGAGTTCCCTTCCAGGTCTTGTTACCACATAGGTAGTTACCTGAAAGGATAAATTTATAATGTAAGTCAACATAGATCAGCAAATTAAACTTAAACAAAGTCGACCACAAGAAGATGTATTTAAATATCCTTCTTTTGTCAAAGTGTGTGAACATCTTCAAAATGTTTAAATTTACATGAAAAAAAGAGTATGATAAATTTTCCTTGGACCTTGTGTTGAATAGAGATGCACTAGCCCACTGGAACATTCAAAGAGAACACTCAAATTTCATTGAACAGTTGGCCTAAATAAACTTGGATATGCAACAGACTGATGAATTTTGACTAGAATAATATTAAAAAACACAGCTCCTCATTGAACAATTGTCAACAGAACAGGATTTCAAAATTTAGTTGTTATATAACACTAAAGATAGATAACACTAAAGATAGTATTGTCCTAAATCATGTGAAATCAGAAGATTGATATATATAATGCAGTAGACATCATCTAATACATCCCTAGAATGAGGTCTTCTTGGAAAATAATATCTCTGGGAAGGACGATCATCCTCAGTGGAAATACACAATGAATTAAACATCATAATTTTGTTTGGAGAAAATAATGACAACCCATTCGAGGATGAGATAAAGTTACAATTCCTGAATCACAGTCATAGGCTAAGAAAGTAAGAACGGCCATTACTTTGTCTTCCTTGACTACCTCACTCAAAAGCACCATAAACTTAAGAGTTTACAAAGTAAAATAAATCATTGCTTCCCATGAGAAGAGGTATAATATAAATTTGGAAGATAATTATGCAAATATCCTTTTTTTTACTAGATTTAAATCTATTCGGAGGTATCTAAAAATTGAAAGCGAATTTCTGATAACTAATGAACCACAAGAAAAATGGAATGGCAGTAGAAGTTTAGTTCCAAATTGTTAAGTCCAAGACAATCATCCTTTTTACGAACCTTCCTAACAGTCTCAGTGAGGGCAACTGCTACCCATGTAGGCTGTAGAGCAAGGGCAACCATGCTCAAAGTTGCTACAAATGGCGCCGAGCAAATAGCTATAGTAACACCAGCAACTGTCAGAATGCGACCCTGCAATTATTATACAAAAGGGAAACATGACAAGAAAAATAAATAGAATAAGAAACCTATAGCAATAAATTGCATTAAAGTGCAATCCACATTATAGAAATAAGCTCTCATAATCACCATAAAATTGGTTGCATAGCTTTGTAGATTTATTTTACTTGTAAAATCAAACTCTAAGGTTCAAAAGAAAATGATATCTGCAAGTAAAAAAGTACTCAAGCAAATGGCTACCGTCAAAGTAAGTTGCCCGGCAAGAATAAATACAGCAATGAAGCTGTTAATTAGTGCAAATAATCTTCTCCTAGCAATAGACCCCACAGCTGTCGTTGCGATAATTGTCACTTTCTGCCATTGAAAACATCCCAAAAGAGTTACAGTAAAATAAAGCAATAAAAAATAATTAAGGTGGCAACATTGATAATTGTCTTACTTCAGATGCTATGGTACAATAAATAAAAATTTGAGGGAGGACATTAGTTAAATGAAAGTGCTCACATGAATGTAATGATGGTATTTTGGCAATAGAATCTGAAAATAAACTGAATGAAATGCAATCACGTTTTGGTGTGGCCTTGTTTTACTGAAACTATTTTATTATTTTAAAGGATAATGAGAAGAAGGAGATCTTAGTTTGTTGCTGAATTGAACTTTTGTTCTCTGAACTATGTTCCCCAATCTCCAGTTTAGTATCAACTACCATAATTTAGTTCAGTGAAGACATTTAAGAAGGATTCAAGGGAAACAGACTTGTACATATTGCACAATATCATTTTGTCTGTGTAAAGATTTCCCATTGTGCTTCTGAGTGCTTCATATCTAGAGTAGGTCTACTAGGTACGCACTGGTATGTTCTCTAAATTTACAGAGAAAAAAAAGCATTTCAGCTATTTTATATTTTAACACGTGACAATGTAACTACAATCTGATAAGATCAACATTATAACAGACTTGCACCCATCTCAATCATGTACACCAGAAAAAAATACCACCAAGAGTTTGATTCAAAAGTCACATACTATACTTCCAGGCCCTCCATTAATATTGTGCAGGCATGAAGCTGGATTATTTGGCTAAAACCCAGCAATAGAGTATTATGAAGATGTCCTCAAAGGCAGTGGGAGCATTTCCTCAGAGGCAGTGTGGGCTTATTTAATGATGCTTCACAATATGGAAGTCATAAAAGGCATCTAAGCAGCTACTGCCATAAATCATTAAAAGTGGGGGGCTGCAATCTCGATTTAGGAATTGGATGATGGATTTTGAGGTCAGAGGATAAATGCAGTTGTGTATGAACTGAATGGGTAACCAATTACCATTTAATTTTCTGTCCTTGTACTACTGGTGCTGTGTTATAGTTACACCCCCTAACCCCTTTCACTATGCTGTCCTAGCTTAGTTGAAACTTCAGTTTTGAAATACAATTGAGCCAATGATGCCTCTTCGCTTGCCACAAGAAGTAGCAAGACTAATTGAGTCGTACTATGGCAAGTTGATTAACAAAAGCAGTCAAGTCATACATCTTCTGGCAAATATCAAGAACTGTATATAATCTTCAGTTGTTTATCTACTTTCTCCTCACATATATCAAAAACAATTGGTACCAGTAATCACTTTTAATAGCAGAAACCTAAAATATATTTACCTGAAAATAGAAGGAGGAAGATACAACAGCACCCAGCCACAGAAAGAGAGACACACAAAGAAGGTAAGTTGATGATAAGATAAGCCAAAGTCCTTCCAACATTACGAAAGGCTGAGTTTTCACGATATTTGTAACTGATTTAGGAGAAGCCTTGACCAAAGCTGTTGTTTCTTCATTTGACAAAGTATTATCATCCTGCACATATTCCCTACATGAGAAGTAAAGGCAAACAACTAAATACAGAAAAAGTGAATATCAGATAATAGCATTATTACAACTGAGGAAAAGGGCAATTAAGCTAGCAAATTTTGACTTACACAGTACAGTTCTTATTAATTCTAATAATATACAGGTTCAAAATAGTCCAACATTGTTTATCTAAAGATTCTAAACAATAAACTGCATGAATACATTCTGCAAGATGTATGACATAGTTTTGGATTCTTATGTTGAGAGTAAATCACTATTCACATAAAGCCACGACCATTAGGACTAGTAGTGGAGCTAGTTAACCACCTCAGTGAAATTCCTACGCTGTGTATATTCAAAAAAAGGGCAAATAATACAATAAACTACTAGCTTCAGTACCCAAGAGTTATTTTTAGCAGATATTAAGGAATCATACAGCATGAAAGGATTCTTTTCAAACAACAGCCATCATATAGAACTACATTACATCATTTCCTCCCAACAGAAAAGGATGAGTTTTATTGAAAGATGTTTGGATGCTTGATATTAAAAATGTACAAAAACAAATATCGCAAGCAAATGCAAATGTAGCAGATATCATTTGCAACTACATTGCTGCTGCTTGCAAGAGCAATTTGTTATTGGCGGCCATGCTAGTTTTGAATAGCTAGAAATTTGAGCACATTCTAACATCACATTGTAAGGTTACTCCACATGAGATATAGTTAAACGAAATCTTAATTTTATACAATTCTTTATGCATATTATTACCGCTAATTTGGACAAAATATGAAATCAAGCTCTAATCACTTGATTGAACATAAATATAAAATCAAAAAATGTTTTATATTCACGCCATAATGAAAGTTAATACCAATTGAGTTCACTTGGACTAGCATTCTTGATTGAATCTGACTACATATTTTGTCAAGACAAATTGCATTTTCAATATTCCGTATTTGCTATTAATTCAATATAGATTTCAAAAGCATGTTAACAGTACTGGATCAAATCTGCAAAAAATAGAAATAAAATCAAGACCGAATATTAAAATCGTTCAAGTCCCAACAATTTGGTGGGCTACGTGGTATCCCTCCAATGAACTCAATGCAACTATTTATTTTTATTGTTTATTTATACTAAACTATAACATATCATATGCTACGTGATTCAGTCCACAAAATCAATAGATACTGTTTTTATATAATTATCTTTTTGGTGAAAAAGTAGTTTTTTCATTAATTAAAATATTGCATTTTTTAATTCAAATAATTTTTCAAATCCAACAATTAAATATAGTTTTACATTTCTATATTTATTTTTTTTTAAAATAAAAAATAGTTATTATATTTATATTTTAATAGTTGCACAGAAATATTTATGAAATGCAAGTGGAAGGGAGGGGGGGGGGGGGGGGGGGGAGGGGGGGGGGGGGGGGGGGAGGGGGGAGTAGGGTTGGGGGGGGGGGGGGGGGGGGGTCAATGTGCATCAGTGATTTTCTTGTTCTGTGAATACAAAAAAATAATAAAATTCAACATTTTCACTTAAATAAAATTAAATAAAAAATAATAAAATTATTTATTTAAATCTAACATTTCCTAAATAAATATTATCAAATAAAATAAAAAAATAAGTTGATAATTTTATTAATTAATTTCTGAATATTAAAATTCTAAAAAAATTAAAAAATCTAAAAAATTGTAACAATTCAATTTTATATTTGATAATTTTTATTTTTTTTTTTACTGTTTTAGTAATTATTAATATTCTATTTTTTATCATTATATATATTATTTAAATTAATTTATTTTTTATTTATATAATTATTATATAAAGTAGTATTTTATTAATTTATATATTATTAGTTATTATCATATTATAATGTTTCATTTTATTCGAACCGTATTATCTAATACAATAAATATATTTATTAATAATTAATATATAAAATAAAAATACCAAAAATACGCACGCACGATACGATACGAAACCGTATCGTTCCGGTCTGAGACCGAAACTTCGGCACGGGTCGAGATTTTAAACCTATATTTGTATAATTAATTACATTTTTCTTATATTATAGAAAATTAACTTGACATCAAATGATTGGCATGGGTGAAAAATCCTTTCTAGTTTACTTTTATTGAATATGCAAACATTTTCTATTTCATTTTTTTTATACTTTTCCTAGAGTTACTAACAAATTGCAAATGCAATATACAATCATTTCAATTTTCAAGGCATAAATCAGGCATAGAAATTGTAGCTTTAAAGTTTTACGCCATAACATGAGGTAGATGATCGACATGCCAACAAGTGGCAACTAACCAAGCTGATGATAGACCTCTAGGGTTTTGATGTTTGCTTGTTAACATGTTTAATGTAGTTTGGTCAAGGTTGACCTAGCCAAGGAGAAGTCTAGTCAGGTCAACGCTGACCGGATGATCAACAAGGGAAGGGTGAGAAGTCTACCTAGTGATTAATCTTAATTGGAGATTAGGCAAGGAAAAATCCTAGGGGAGGTAACCCTAGGTAGTGAGAAGTCTTAGAAGAGTGAACTCTAAGCAAGAGAAAATCCTAGGGGAGATAACCTTAGGTAATGAGAAGTTTTAGACGAGTGAACTCTAAGCAAGGGAAAACCCTATGGGAGGTAACCCTAGGTAAAAAGTCTTAGAAGAGTGATCTCTAAGTAAGGGAAACCCTAGGGGGGAGGTAACCCTAGGTAGTGAGAAGTCTTGGAGGAGTAAACTCCAAGCGAGTGTGACGATCAAACCAGCGAATCTTGAATGTTGCTAACACTATTTTACTATTTTATATCTATTGTGCTAACTCAGTGTTGCACAAAAGTCTTAGTCGATCAGGTTGATCAGACACTAAGCAAGACCAGAGAAAGTCCAAATAGGTCTGAGGATTAGATGTTTGGCGGGTAAGTGGAGGTAAGCAACTGGAGGAGAGAGATTCAGTGAGGACGAGTCCCAGTGGGACTGTAGGCGATAGTCTAACTTAGATCCAACTTGAAAATCTAAGTTGAGACCGAGATTAGATCCTGGTCAGGATCTAATTCATAGTATTTGTTATTTGTGCTAACTCTGTTTTACAAGTTATTTGGACTAACATGTTTTACAGGAGCTAGAAACAAAAAAAAAAACAACTTCGAATGAACAGTGCTCAAGGCGCCTCAGTTGAGTGGAAGGCGCCTTGAATTAAGTTGGAGGCACCCAGGAGCAGATAAACTTCGAAGATGAACTTTCAGCCTTGGAGGCGCCCGGGTGGCTTGGAGGCACCCAGAGCGAAGCAGTGGAGGCACCCTCAGTCGCATGGAGGTGCCCCCAGGAGGGTGAACAACAAAATTCACGAATCGGATGAGCTTTGCTTGAGGCGCCCTAGGCCGTTGGAGGCACCCCCAATGCAGTATAAAAGAGGGTTAGACCAGTGCTTTCAATATCCAATTCATTACAAGCTTCAACTTGATTCTACTGTGTCGTTTACGCCCAACTGTGTTGCAACTCTACTACACCCAACTGATGCAGTCAGAACGACAATGACATCGGGCTTCGATCTTCAACCACAATCTATGTCAGTAAAGCAGTGATTTTAAGTTTTTGTTATACTTGCATAGGAAAGTATAGGGTGTTACACTTTCCTCATTCGTGTATTCAACCTTTAAGGTTCTTCGGGAGAAAATTTAGTGGATTGCCCAATCGAAACGGTCCAAGGGATCGTGGGGCTTAAAGTAATGGTCGCGGGGCTACAAAACAAGTAAAAACAAAAGTGTCTTTTTCTTCTGTACAACTCGTATTTTAAGTTTTCCGCTACATACTCGAGTTTCCGAAAAAATTATAAAAGACGAAAAGAAAAGATTTAGAAACAAAATTCACGACCCCACCCCCCTCTCGTTCGTTTCGATCCTACAGATACTACATGCAGCCATCTATTTGTAAACAACTAAAAGGTCCCTATTTCTCCAGCAGGACATAGAAAATGATCAGAAAATTTGAGGCATAAAAGTATTAGAGGGTGATCCAACTTTTTGCTATTTTGAATGGCCTTAGTGCCAATGTAAAATAACTCAAGCAATAGACTTCATAATTAGGGTCTTCTATTCAAAAGGTAAAAAGCTAATGGGCAAAAGTCAAAAGGGCGTACCTGTTTTTCCAAATCATCAAAGGAGAGCTCCACTTTGATTTTTTATCAAAAGGGCGGCCACTATACTATTTAGCCGTATATAATTATCTAACTGCCCTCTAATCTTGTTCGGTACTGTTTAGTACTATTATCTTCCGCCTAAATCTTGAACCGGTCAGGCGTGTTGTAGGAGTTACGGTTTTGTAGCTACTACACATGTTATAACAGCTACGGTTTCGTAGCTGCTACATGCATACTTAATCTATTCAACGTTGGTAGGAATTCACGTTATAGCAGCTACGAAACAATAGCTGCTACAACGCTGATTCGACCTGCTCACCTAACATTCAAGTTGTAGCAGCTACAAAACTATAACGGCTACAACGCGAATTCGACTTGCTCACATAACATTCATGTTGTAGCAGCTACAAAACCATAGTTGCTACAGCATGTGTAGCAACTATAATTTAGTAGCAGCTACAACACAGTTCAGAAATTAGGTGGAGATAAGTATTGGATGCCAGTTAGGTAATTATACATGGTTGAACAATGGGGTGGGGGCGCCCTTTCGATAAAAAATCAAAGTGGGGAGCCCCTTTGATTTGGAAAAAAAAGGGAGCCTTCTTGATTTTTGCCCAAAGCAAATTACAAGCTTCAAAAGTAGGTCCTGCCATTCCAGTGTTTGAAAGCTTGTCGAACACCCTTTTTTTGCACATTAATATTTTGCTTGAGATCGGTATATTCATATAATATTAACTTATTTGGCAAATATCATATAATCTTAACTAAAAGCCATTTTGTTGAATTGGATCCCACTCAAGTTGTCAATACTAACATTGGGTTGACTGAGCACACATGTTAGGTGTAATTTGACAATCCAAATTGCAGAATAACATGCAACTCATAAAATACAGTTTTTTTACCTCTTTAACTCGATTTAGGAAAATAACACTAGTAAAAACTTAAATTATTTCTCTTTGAAATACAGAGATGAAAAATGTTGAACCTTGAGTTATAACGTGATAGCTAGCATAAAACAGTGTAAAAACAACAAGAACATAATCTTAATACACTTGATATGCAGCTAAACTGGAAAAGTCGAGCATAGTTCAAAAGGCATAAACATTTGCACCCACAACGATGGTTCACTTTTTGACCATTATAATTGAAGAGAGATGTTAAAGCACGTGTTTAGACTTCAGAATATAAGAATTATCAGATATTACCTGCCATTTTAGGTTCCATAATAAGCTTAGACCGTATTTATATCTGGCTTTTAAGCTTACTAGTCTATCAAGCAGATCAATAGACCACATTGGAAAATGATGTATGCATTTTTTTTTATGCCAAATGAACAAAAAGGATGATGCTACCTAATGGTTGAAAATTCTGTAGATTCAGTATGCACATCATGACGTATTCCTTTTGATGACTGTGCAGCAAGCTCCAACAAGAGGGCAGAGAACAAGAGCAAAACTAAAGCAGTGATCAGAAAGAGGGAAAAAACAAGAGGAAATGACTTAGAAAATCAATAAAACAATTTCCGTTAGGAGTACATACATGGTCCTATCCAAGCCATGCCTGCTGCAAACAGTGATCCGAAAAGTTGCCCTAATGTAGCACCAGCACCAATGAAACCAAATAGTCTTGAACCTGACTGAACATGTATGAAAATCAGACAAGAAGTTTTACTATTAGAAAACCATTTTACTCCATAATTTACCTCGTTGTCCATAACATCTATCACCCTTGCCCAAGTTGATGATATTGTCACAAGATTAAGCAACGCGACCTTCAAAATCAACCATTTTAGTCAAAATAAATATAAATCAGCAGTAAGAGTACTGAACTCAGCCAAACAAGAGGTCATACCCATAAGAATAAGCTTATTCGAACTATAACATAGAACCATCCATGGTCACTCCAACTACTTGGATGAATATCCTGTTTAGGATTGAGTTCTTTGAGTGAATGCTCTAATTCCTACACATGGGAATGCATCTCAACTGAATCATGAAACAAATGATAGTAAATCCTTAGCATATAGCTCAAATGTTTGCCTTCCTTGAGTCTCCTTACCTTGGAGGCGCTACCAAAAAATCTAGGAGAAGAAGCATACCAAAGAAGGAAGAATATAATAAGGGATACACTAAAAAACCTATGTATCCAAACCAACGCCTGAAAATTTTGAAAATAATAGCGGAATCATTAGAATGCTCGAACATCAGATTAAGCAAACAATACAGATAAGCAATTATGAAAAACATTAAATTATCCTACCAGTCTGCAGACAAGTTTTCGATAACCAAAATTCTATTTTCTAGAAGAAATCACCCGAACGGTCTAGTGTCTCTAAACAAGCGTATAAAATGAAGTTTTTTTTAGTCTCGCACCCTTGCTTTGGAGATATTGGGCAGGGAAAAAACAAGGGTCGACACCGGAGCGGCAAGCAACGTCAGAATAAGAGATCCAACGAAAAGACCGGGGAGGTTCTCCAGTCCCAGAGATATCGCCCCCTCGTCACGCAGGGGGAGAATCACAAAATACGCGCTCAAGAGCTGCAGGAATTTACCAAGAAAAGAAATGAAACAACAGATTCTGACGTGAACGATTAGAAATCCGAAAGACCTCAGGGGGCTAGGTTTTACGAAGAAGAAGCAGGAAGCGGAGTGGATCAGAGAGGAGATTTCGTGGGGATGCACGGGACGATGGAGGAGATGATAGCCTCCGCGCGAGATCGCATTCCCATCTCGCCTTGCGGGGAGAGAGGAATGATCGGACGTTGCTTCGGCAGGCAGCGACGGCGACAACGGGGAAGAGGGTGGATCGTCTTTGTGTCTGACCGCCTGCTTCATGCCAAGGTTGAAGAACAGTTCGAGGTAAATTTGCAGGGAAAGACCTGCATTATCTGATATGTCATAAATCGCCCATGGAAGATATTCACTTGACCCCTGTATGTTTGCCAATTTTCACTTTAGCACCGAGTTTAAAGCGCCTCTGTTTTCTTCGACCGCAGATATCCTTAATCTTGAGTTGGTAATGCAGTTATTCAATTTTGAGGTAATTAATCCGGTTTCATACCAGTTTTTTTCCTCCATTATCAAAATAAATTAAAAAATACCTATAAAGATTCATTCAAATAGTCAATTTTTTAGATTTATTATTCTACTGACAAATCTAAGTCGAGATCCAAATTTTGAATATTTGATTAATTATTTAAAAGGCATAAGTGTTGGATCGTAACCCAGAAAGAATTTGACATTATTCGAAAATATTTAATCTAAATCTAAACCTTCTTTGGTTCATTTATATTAAAATGTTTTCATCAAATTATTTTGCTAAACAACTTGATAAATAAAAATATTTATATATATATATATATATAAATAAAAATATATATATAAATATTTTTATTTATCAAGTTGTTTAGCAAAATAATTAAGAAAATAAATTTTGAATATAAAAATAAAAAATAATGAATAATAAAATCATACAAATAATCATGTTAATTAATATATGGATAGACGACATATTTATATATATATATATATATATAAAATATGTCGCCTATCCATTATATTAACTTAACATTGATTATTTGTGTGGTTTTATTATTCATTTATTTATTTTTATTTTTTATATTCAAAATTTATTTTCTTAATTTTTAAAATTTTTAATATAAATTCTTTTAAAGAATTGAAAATTATTAATGTATGGATGTTATAACACTCATCCATATATATATATAATATCATTTAGATATTATAATACTCACATATTAACATATAGATATTGTAATAAATACTTTATTATTCATCAAATTGTTTTGTTAAATAAGTAAATAATATTTTATATAGATTATGTTGAAATTTATAAATTTGGGGGTGCTTGGTAGACAAGTTTAGAAGACTAAACATTGTCATTCTTGGTACTTGATAAATGAGAATCGAAATCGAAATATAGGTTTGATATCCCTGATTTCATAACACAGCCCCATAAGTTATTGCTAAACTCATTCCACCTTATTCCTTTCCTTTTTTCAGACAACCAAGCCCCGCAGCACTTTCATCTTTTTCTTCTCTACTCCTCTTCTTCCCTTATACACACGCCTCTTCTTTCTCATTCTTCTCCTCTTCCTTTTTCTTTTCTTCCTCTTGGCTGCCCCCTTTCATTGTTCCGCTTCTTCTCCGTACCTATTTCTGCTTTTCCACCTACTTGGTCAGTTGGTCGTCTGAGCTCCTCCACCTCCTCCCCTCCTCCTTCCCCTTCTCTTTCTCCTCTTCTCATTGTTCTTCCCTTGTCCTACTTTCTTCTCCTCCTTCTTTATCCACCCTATTACATCTCATATTTATTCGATTTGAGACTTTAGATTTGGGACAAATTATAATACTTACATCGAACGATTGTGAGTTGATCTTTTTTTTTTCGACTATGAGTTAATTTGGTTATTTTTGTACAACGTTCAAATACACCGTAGCTAGGGATCGAACCGCGAATGTCTGATAAAACGACTAGTCGCCCTACCATTTCACTATAGTCCCGGGGATAAATTATACTTATTCCAGTATTTATACTAAACATCAACAATTTAATAATCATTTTTATTGTCATTAACCTCTCAATCAATTTTACATGTCTTGGTATTATCTAAATTAATTTAATACGATATATTAATTAAAAATTATTAATTTTATATTTCGATCGTCTGCCCGAATTTAGGAAACAAAAGCTTTCTGCTGCAACGTTCATAAATCATCCACATCTCGCCGCTTCATGAATCATGAAAGTGATACTGTGGCAAGAAGATCCCGAGTGTACGATCATATCGAGAATCATACATCTTTTAAACCTTAATTTTATTTGGCAAAAATCGAAAGGACCACATTTGATAAATTATCAGATGGATGTCCTTTTTACAATTAAAATTAGGCAGACGCTCCATTTAAAGTCAATTACTCGAAATTTTCCTAGATCAAAATTTAAGGTGGCAGTTATAATAACTACCTGCTAATTTTTATATAATTGATCATCAAAAAATAATAATAATGATATTCATTTGAATGTAATGGATATCATACAGTCCCTCTATTTATTATGTTCATCAAAATTATTTTAATCAGATTACCAATCTCCAATAAATAAAATCAACTTAACACAATGATATTATTATAGAAATTAACAATCCACTGTTATATATTATAACAGTTACTTAGTTTTTACATAATCATAGATAATATTCATTTAAAATGTAGTGATTATCATGAAGTCTCTTTAATTATTTTAGTAGTTGAAATATTATTTTAATTAAGTTATTATTCTCTAATGAGTAAAATCAATATAAAATAATGATACATTATGAAAATTAATAATAAGCTACAATACGTTAGAGTAGTTAGTAATCAGCTATTACATATGGTAATTAACTGCCAGTTGTTAAAATCTATATCTTAAAATTTTGTCCAAGTATGTTTCAGACACTTTGAATAGGATATCTTTTTTTATTTTTGGAAAGGAGCATTCTCTTTTTTTTTTGGCACAAGATATTTAATTTTTTGAACGGTATAATTTTAAAAGTGATTGATTTGATTTTACAGAAATTTTTCACCGATCATCAGAGAAGTTTCGACCGCCTCCACCGTTACATTGCTTCTTCGCCGATCTTAGGGGCAGGTGGCGGAGACAATAGCCATGTCCGATCGTGCAATAATCGATCCATTTTTTTCCAGTGAGTCTTCATTGGCATCGAGTAGTCCGACGCGATCACCTCTCTGATCATGCCATCGCCGTCGCACCAATTGAGGCGGATAAAGGCATCGACGGCGATAATGAGGAGCTGTCGTTGAGCAACAACGCACGGAGGAGCACCCTGGTCAACCAGTAGCTGCACGATGGTGGCATCAATGATAACAATCCAACAACAACGAATCAATCCTTACAAACTACGATCACTGGAGGACGAGTTAATTAGAAGGAAAATTATCTTAAACTCCCTGCATGCAAACTCAACTTTTTCCTCAGTCCCTGTGTTAGAAAAAATTTGTTTCCACTGCCTACATGCAATGTTTCATGTGTTTCAACTACAGATTTACCGAATTACCCCTCAATTTTTTTAGGTACAAAAAGTCTAAAATCAAGTATAATTCATTCTAAATTCAGCATCATTTAACTAAAATTTAGTATATTTTATATCAAATTGAGTATAGCTTAATCAATTCATCCTAAGCTAATCAATTGGTATGAATTCCTAATCAATTGGTCCGGTGGAAAAAGAATTGTGTTCAATTTAATAGAACACATACTAAATTCTAATTAAAATATACTGAATTTAGAAAAAAATTATACTTATTTTTAGACTTTTTATACGTATAAAAAGTGTGATACTCAATTTGATAGAAAATATACTAGATTTTAATTATATGATACTCAATTTAGGATAAACTATACTTCATTTTGGACTTTTTGTATCTAAAAATAATAAAGACAATTATGTATGAACTCTTAATCAATTGGTCCGGCGGAAAAAAAATTATGTTTAATTTGATAGAATATATACTAAATTTTAATTGAAATATACTGAATTTAGGAAGAATTATATATACTTCTTCCTGAAATTTTTATACGTATAAAAGTGTAGTACTTAATTTGATAGAAAATATACTAGATTTTAATTATGTGATACTGAATTTAAGAGGAACTATATCTCATTTTGGACTTTTTGTACTTAAAAATAATAAGGGGCAATTAGGTAAAGTAATATTTATTAGGGAGTTGAAACAAATGAAATTTTGCATGTAGGGAGTGAAAATAAACTTTTTCTGACATAGGAATTGAGGATAAAATTTAAGATTCAATTGAGAATTTAAAGACAATTTACAGCTAATTAGAAACATCAAGAAAATTTAATAAAGAAAAAATAATAATGACAAACGATTCAACTATATATTTTTTCATTTTCTTTTTTAAATTTTTTATTTTGTTAATGGATATGATGTAATGAGCATTAATGAATAATTATTTATTTTTCAAAAAAAAATATCTTAATATCCGGCATGGCCAAGACCACGACGAGGGTCAGGGCCAGGGCCCCCTATTTTATTGGGCGCCAAAGGCCCAAAAGTTTTAATATTTTTAATTATATTTATATTAAATTATTTTTTATTATATATTATAATTTTTTTAAACAAAAAATACTCTTATTAAATTGATTACGGAGCGTTTGTTTGTTTTATTTTTTATTTTTATTTGATAAAAAATCATATTTTTATCATTTTTTATTTTATTTCATTCTCAAATTTTTCAACAAATACTATTTTTTTTTGAAAAATAAGTTTGAAAAAAAAACCAAACACATTTTAAAATTTTATATTTTTTATGAAAAATAAAAAATAAACGTACGAAATAAAACCTTAATTTTTTTAAAACCTCGACTCTCACTTGTCTGAATCGATTTTTTTTTTTCCAAAAGTAGTGATCCTGTCGCGAAGTGGGGTGACGATCCTAAGAGTCAGACGGTCTCCCGGGTGACACGAGCGAGTGAGGTGGCAGCGAGCCGGCAACGCTCCAGCTTGGCTCTGCAAAACAGCAACCGTCAGTAAACTCGTAGGGCTCTAAAATGATTGAGAAAATGACTGAGACGATCTTGATCCCGTAGGTGAGTGAGGTAGACTCCCAATTCGATGATGCAACCTAACTCGTTGATGGAGGGGAATCGCAAATGATAAGTGTCTGGGTTAAATACTCCGAATGGGGACTAGCTCCGAGCCTACCGGAAAGAAACCGTTAGTAGCCCGCCGGGAAAGTTTCCGGCAAAGGTCCTCCGACGATCAAGTCAGAATATGGGTGGAGAAGAAGAAGAAATGAAGAATACTGTAAAACCCTGTAGCTTGCCTACTTGCACGTGGGAGATGGAGGGTCCTATATATAGTCGAGAGAGCCAACCAACTCTAACGCAACCTTCCTTTGTCCTACCTAGGGGACAAGATCAGGGGTCAGTGCCAGCCGGCTGACCGGCACCGCGATCTTTGGGATTCTCAGGCGGCTCTACGGTGCAATTTTTCTTATTCACTGTACCTATCAGGGCCATACTGAGTTGGCGAGATTCTCGGCTTCTTCGCACGAGTGGTGTCAAGGGTCATGTCGATGAACACCGGCATTGTTATTGTTGCCACACGCTTGGTGTCAGAGAATGGTAAGAGCACAGACGCAGGAAGCTTCCATATATGACCAGTTGGATCACAAAACACTCAGGCTGTCACCGACCGACACCCCTGGGGTCGCCCCCTCGAGCGCCCTCGGATGGGGGTTTCTCGCTCACGAAGGGCAGTGGGAAGCTGTTGGTGCAGTTTGCACTAACGGTCAAACTCGGGTTTTGATGTATGACAAAGTGGTTAAAGTTAGGGTTGTGTGTGTTTAACCTCATTACCAAGTGTGCAGGGTTGAAAGACTTAGGACCAGACACCAGGCTGAAGTCCAGGATGGTTGAGTCCTGGCGGGAAGTCCAGTTGGGTCCGCGGGACCTGACAACTGGCTGAAGACCAAGTTGGTTGAGACTTGGCAGGAAGACCAAGGTGGTTGAGCCTTGGCAGGAAGTCCTGGTGGGTCAAGAGGTCAAGTAAAACTGCACAATGGGTAAGTAAGGTAAGTCACTGGAGGAGCGACCCAGTGAGGACGAGTCCAATCTTGGACTTTAGGCGCGGTCCAACTTAGACCCATTTAGGTGATCTAAGTTGAGTCCTGGTTAGATCCTGGTCTGGGAAACAGGATCTAATTAACTTAGAATTATATCTTATTTTAGTCCATATAAAATTGTGCTAGTTTGTTTTGGACTAACCCTGGATGCAGGACCGAAGGACTGTGTATCTGCAGCTCAGAGAGCCTCAAAGGAGGGAGGCAGTAGCTGAGCTGGGCGCCCCGGATGTGTCGGGCGCCCCAGAGTCAACCCAAAGTCAGCAGAGAGGTAAAACGCCCCGACAGCCGCGCGCGTCGGGCGCCCCGCGTGTCGCGGGGGCCCCCTGTGCCACCTCACTGCCAGCTGCCGAAGCTCGCCCTCGCGAAGCCAAGGAGATGAGGCTTTGACCGGTCACATCGGGCGCCCCGCGCGCGTCGGGCGCCCCAGTCAAAGGTGATCCCGAAGATAAAGAGATCAAGTGCTTGACCGAGAGGGCTGCGGATCGGCAGCCACGCAGGGGGGGCGCCCCGGACGTTTCGGGCGCCCCCAGGGCTATAAATAGAGCCCTCGACCAAGGCTACAATACAACACTTCTTCCAAAGTCTCCAAGTTCTTCTACGCTCGCGCCTTGCTCCGGAAACGCTACACTTCGAGCCGACGACGTCCTGCTGCCCCGAAAGAGTCGACCTACTCCGGATGTCGGTAAAAAGTTAATTTTTTTAATATATATATTGTTGCATTTAAATTACTTGAAAGTGTGGGGTTGTCACACTTTCAATTCCTTTGTACTCGCCTACTCTATCGGTGTTTACCGGTAGAGAGTATTAGTGAATTGCCCAACGGAAAGGTCCGAGGGACCTGGGCCTTCGAGTAGGAGTCGACGAAGGCTCCGAACGAAGTAAAACTCGTTTGTGTTAGTGTGTTCGTTTTTCGTTTCTTTCATTTCCGCTGTGCACGCTTTTTAAAGCGCTCTGATTTTAATTTTTCAAAAAAAAAGTCACGTGATTCACCCCCCCTCTCACGTGCATCGATCCTACAAGTGGTATCAGAGCCTGGTACGCTCTGTATCGGTGCAACCACCATAAGAGCCGGGGGAAATCCATTTTTTTTCGATTTTTGGTTTTTCGCTACACATAATCTAAATTAGGTATTGTTGCCTAGATTTGGATTAGTTTTCCATTCGTTTGATTTTACTCGAATTTGGTGCAACACCATTTCGAGTCGCTCTCTTCTCCTCTTCCTACCACACTACTAATCCAAGACCTAGTCTTGGGACAAGTTTTGTGCGGTTTATTTCAGATGGCCCAAGGTGAAGGCTATAGCACTGCTCGCCCTCCCCTCTTTAATGGGGAAGACTTTCCCTACTGGAAGAGAAGGATGGAGGTTTATCTGAAGACCGACATGGATCAGTGGTTTGCAGTTCAAACAGGCTACACACCGCCAATGGATGAGGGAAATAATGCTCCACTAAGGCCCGACAGATGGAACTCAGAGATGAAGAAAAAGGCTCAGACCGAGTTCAAAGCCCAGAACACCCTCCAGTGCGGACTTACCAAAGAGGAGCTAAACAGAATTGGACCAACCGACTCAGCAAAGGAGCTATGGGACAAATTAATTGAACTACATGAAGGCACCTCTGATGCCAAGGTAACAAAAAGGGATTTACTTTTAAATAAGTTATTTAATATAAAAATGCAGGAAGGAGAATCTGCAAGCCAACTCCACGCCCGGATCAAGGACATACTAAATGGACTCCACCTAATCGGGCACAAACAAGAAAACAGAGACATCATAAGGTATGCTTTAAATGCATTCCCTAGAAATTCACTATGGGCATCTATTATAGATGCTTATAAAATTTCTAGGAACCTTTCTAAAATTAATTTAGATGAATTGTTTTGTGAATTAGAACTGCACGAACAGACTAACGCCAAGGCCGAGAAAGGATTTGCCTTATTTGCAGGTTCCTCAAAAGATGGCAAGTTAAACAAGAAAATTCAAGAATTAAAAGAAGAGTCAGACTCAGACTCAGATGATGAGGAACAAATGGTCAACCTAGTAAGAAAGGTCTTCGCCAAAAAGAAAAACCAGTTCTCAAGAAAGGACCTCCAGAGGATAATGAAGCCTACCAGTAGTGAAGACAAAAGTAAAATAACCTGTTTGGTTGCAACAGAAAAGGACACTTCAAACACGAATGCCCCTACAAAAAGGAGAATCAACCCAAGAAGAATAAGAAGAAGAAGGCTCTTCAAGCCACTTGGGACGACAGCACAGACGACTCCGACGATGAACCACCAAGGAACTCAAACTATCTCGCACTAATGGCAACCGGACCCGGGTCAGACTCAGAGCACGACGAAGATTCTGAATACGAGTCGAGTCAAGAGATCGGACTCTTTTCGGACGACTCGACTAAGGTATATTTAGATTCAGTAAATGAAAAGTTCTTTAAAATTATTTCTGTTTTAAATAAAAAATTGCTTGAATCTGAATCTAGAAATGACCAGCTTCTTAAGGAAAATCAAGACCTTAAGGAGCAATTAATTAATACCAGAACATTAACTGAACAAACTCAAAATCACAAATTAATTGAGCTTGAAACTGAAAACTCAACCCTAAAGGGCGAAGTCCTAAAACTTAAGGATCTACTAGCAACTTTCACAACCCGATCCAAGAACCTTGACCTTATTCTTGGATCACAAAAGGGCACGTACAACAAATCTGGGATAGGATATAAATCAAGATCGAACCAAAGATCCTTTATCTCCTTTATCCACCCCCGCAAAAATCAACGAAAAGCGTGGGTTCCGAAAGCTTATCTAACAAAGCAAGTAGGTCAGAATCAATTTTATGTCCCAAAAAGGGACATCCATTACATTGACCCTAGACACCCAGTCTACAATTTAGGGGGAGGCACCAAACTAGTTGGCACCTTAAAATCAGCCTCTGCCCAGGTGGGCACTTAGGATTAGCTTCAAAGTTAATTTGAATCTTGTACTATTTAGTACCAAGGTTTTCAATGAGTAAGTTAAAAGTTCAACTTCTTTAAGCGGCTTTGCCTAGAAAATGGTTGTTGCTCCAATAAGGCTTCGGCCAAAGAAGGCCACTGTGCCTCGCCATGGCCTGGAAGCCAATTATTGAAGTGTACTTTTAAATTACTACTTGTTAAACTTGGATCTAACACAAGGTCAAGTTAACTTTTCTAATCAAACTCAAAATCATCTCACAAAATCATAGGACTCCCTTGATTGATAACTTAGACCGAGTGAGATGAATAAGGATAACCAAATTTAAATTATTGATTGATAATTCAAATTCAAAAATTAAAATTCAAATTAACATTAAAATTCAAATTCAAATTAACATTAAAATTCAAATTCAAATTAACATTAAAATTCAAATTAAAATTCAAATTAAAATTCAAATTCAAATTCAAAATTAAAATTAAAATTCAATTCAAATTAAGATTAAAATTAAATTCAAATTCAAATTAAAATTAAAATTCAAATTCAAATTCAAATTCAAAAATTCAAATTCAAATTCAAATTAAAATTAAAATTCAAATTAAAATTCAAATTCAAATTAAAATTAAAATTCAAAATTCAAATTAAAATTAAAATTCAAATTAAAATTCAATTTCAAAAATTAAGATTAAAATTAAAATTCAAATTCAAATTCGAAAATAAAAATCAAATTCAAAATCAAACTTAACATAACTCAAATTTAAAATTCAAACTCAAGTGTTTAAATCTTTTTAGATTTTTTCAAAAACTCAACCTAGGTCTAAACCGTTTACTTAACTGTAGGAAAATAAATGGATCATTGACAGTGGATGCTCCAGACACATGACTGGGGATCCCACCAAATTTACAGAACTCAAGTACAAAAGACTAGGGACTGTTGCTTTTGGAAACAACGGTAAACTTAAGGTAATTGGCCTAGGCAATATTGAACTTGAGTCTGATTTCATAATAACAAATGTATTACTTGTTGAAAATTTCAACTTCAATTTACTAAGCATTAGCCAATTGTGTGACACTGGTTATAAGGTTAGGTTCCTATCCAATGAATGTCTGATCAAACACAATGACAACCCAAACATCACACTTAGAGGACTTAGGCACAATAACATTTATGAAATTAAGTTAACCTGTCCCTTAGAAAACTGCCTCTTAACCCATAAGGATGAGACTTGGCTCTGGCATAGGAGACTTTCACACACTCACTTCAGAAAACTACCTAAACTAAATGGTTTAGTTAGAGGCCTACCAAAGTTATCTAACCTTGAGTCAACCTTATGTAATGCTTGTCAACAAGGAAAACAAACTAGGTCAACCCACAAACCAACTAATCAAACTCAAACCAAGTCAATTCTGGAATTAATTCACCTAGACCTATTTGACTCACATGGGGTTAAATCAATTAATGGGAACCTATACTGTCTAGTAATTATAGATGACTATTCAAGATTTACCTGGGTAAAATTCTTAAAAAATAAAGATGAAACTTTTGATACACTCACTCAATTTTGTAAATTAACGGAAAATGAAAAAGGGATTAAAATCAAAAGACTCAGGAGCGATAATGGCGGAGAATTCAAAAATCATAAATTTAATCAATTTTGTCTAGAAAAAGGCTACCATCACGAATTCTCTTGCCCTAAAACACCTCAACAAAATGGAGTTGTAGAAAGAAAAAATAGAACACTACAAGAAGCAGCTAGAACAATGCTTAATGAATACAACTTACCTAAATACCTTTGGGCTGAGGCTGTTAGTACAGCTTGTTATGTACAAAATAGAATAACTCTAATTAAAAACCTAGGAAAGACCTCTTTTGAAATCTATTATAACAAACAACCTAACATTAAATACCTTAAAGTATTTGGATGTAAAGTCTATATCTTAAATACTAGAGAACACTTAGGAAAATTTACTTCTAAGGTTGAGGAAGGTATCTTTGTAGGTTATTCCCTTACCAGTAGAGCCTATAAGTTTATAACAAATTACCCTAAAAATTGAAGAAACTACAAATGTAAAATTTGATGAAAAATCTGACCCAAATAACTCTGATCAAACCACCTACCAACCAATTGACTTTGTTAGATCCAGTACTGACCCTGATGAAAGGCAAATTGAGGACCAAAATGATGATCTAACTGAACCCACACCTGATACTGAACCTAACCAACCCAGAACTGTTCGAGTTAGCTCAGCCCACCCAACTAATCAAATCTTAGGTGATCCAGAACTAAGGGTTCAAACTAGATCAGCTTTTAGGAACCTTAGTCAAATTGCCTTGATTTCAAAAATTGAACCCAAGTCTATAGAAGAGTCTTTACTTGACCCTGATTGGATCATAGCCATGCAGGAAGAGTTAGCCCAATTTGAACGTAGTCAAGTCTGGGACTTAGTACCCCTACCTAAAGGCAAGAAATTTATTGAAACTAAATGGGTCTTTAGGAATAAACTTAACGAACAAGGAGAAACAGTTAGGAATAAGGCTAGGCTAGTAGCTAAGGGGTTTAGCCAAGTAGAAGGTCTTGATTATGATGAAACCTATGCCCCTGTAGCCAGACTTGAATCCATTAGAATGCTCTTAAGTTATGCAGCCCATAAAGGATTTAAGCTTTATCAAATGGATGTTAAGTCAGCCTTCCTAAATGGCCTAATTAAAGAAGAGGTTTATGTAGGTCAACCTCCTGGTTTTGAAAGCTTAGAACACCCTGACTATGTCTTTAGACTTAAGAAAGCCTTATATGGACTTAAGCAAGCACCTAGGGCCTGGTATGAAAGACTGTCTAACTACTTAGTTTCTAAAGGCTTTAACCATGGCAAAATTGACCCAACACTATTTGTTAAAACTCTAAAAACTGATATTTTTATAGCTCAAGTATATGTAGATGATATAGTATTTGGCTCAACTAACTCAAACTTTTTACAAGATTTTATAACGGTAATGGAAAATGAATTTGAAATGAGTTTAGTAGGTCAATTAACCTTCTTTTTAGGGTTACAAATAAAACAGACTAGTGAGGGTACTTTTGTCTATCAACAAAAATACACTAAAGAATTACTTAGAAAATTTGGAATGGATAGTGCTAAAGAAATTAAGACACCTATGGCTACCAGTCAAACTATAGATAGTGACACAAATGGCAAACCTGTAGACCTTAAGTATTATAGAAGTGCTATAGGTAGCTTACTTTACTTAACTGCAAGTCGACCTGATATTCTCTTTGCAGTTAGTATGTGTGCTAGGTATCAAACATGTGCTAAAGAATCACATCTAACCCTAGTTAAAAGGATATTTAGGTATCTCAAAGGGACAGAAAGTTTAGGAATTTGGTACCCTAGAACAGCCCAGTTTGAACTTATTGGATATTCTGACTCAGATTATGCTGGCTGTAAGTTAGACAGAAAAAGTACCAGTGGTGGATGCCAACTTCTAGGACCCTCACTAGTTAGTTGGTTTAGTAGAAAACAACACTGTGTTGCCCTATCCACCACTGAAGCTGAGTACATAGCAATGGGTGAATGTGTAGCCCAACTACTCTGGATGATGCATACCTTAAAAGATTTTCACTTAGATTTTAATAAAGTCAAAATTTTTATAGATAACCTAAGTTCAATCAATTTATCCAAAAACCCAATCCACCACTCTAGGACCAAACATATAGAAATCAAACACCATTTTGTCAGAGATCATGTAAATAAAGGAGAAATTGAACTTAACCATGTTGAATCTAAGTCTAACCTAGCTGATATATTTACCAAACCACTTCCTGAATCTGAATTTAGCAACTTAAGAAGGTTAATAGGAATGTGTGTTATAGACTAGGAATGACCTGATAAGCTTAAGTTGAATTTTGGTTTTAAAAACATGGATTTTTTTTAAACTTGTTTTTCAAAAGTTTATTGCTTTTCAAAATTAAACTTAAATACGGACTTTTCAAACTTGATTTTCAAGAACTTTATTGTATTTCAAAATTTGATTTTCAAAACTGGCAGACTTAGCCAAAGCTTGACCCCTAGAATTGCATGAACCTATAGATTTAGGTAGCCGCATCTCACAAAACACATTAAGATTAACTTGTTTGTGCTTGCAAAAATATAGAACGGTTGTGAGATGCATAGGACTCTGCCTGGACTTCCGAATGCTTAAGTCAGTGCATCACAGTAAGTCTGGGCGTAAAATATCAACGTTACAGTGATCAAGTCAAGTAGTCTTGCCCTAAAAGCTGAGCTAGACATTATTACCTGACTTGACTAACCATGTGAACACTACTATCATCTAGATAGTTAGTCAGTAACTAGAGTTAGACACATGAAAAGAGACCACAATCATTACTTGGTCCAGGGGGAGCTGAGGTCAGAAGACTTTTTCAAAATATCATTTTTGACAAAACAACTTTGAAAACATTTCTAATTCATTTGAAAAATAATGTTGTTGAAAACTATTTGTTAGTTTTGAAAACTAAGTTAATTGATTTAGGGGGAGTTTTTTTCTTCACTTAGGCTATTTTATCTTACTTAATCTATTTTGCCTAAGTCTAGTTTTCCCTATCACTTAGCTTTGGATCCTACTCTCCGTAACTTAATATACGTATGTTTTTTGATGAATGACAAAGGGGGAGAGTAGGGTTAAAGCTTAGAAAATTCTGTTTGCTACTTAATTTTGCACCATGTACCTTCATGCTTATTTACTTGCATGTATCTGCTAGTTTTTTCTCTAACTTTAACCTAGGTTATCATTACATCAAAAAGGGGGAGATTGTTGGTGCAGTTTGCACTAACGGTCAAACTCGGGTTTTGATGTATGACAAAGTGGTTAAAGTTAGGGTTGTGTGTGTTTAACCTCATTACCAAGTGTGCAGGGTTGAAAGACTTAGGACCAGACACCAGGCTGAAGTCCAGGATGGTTGAGTCCTGGCGGGAAGTCCAGTTGGGTCCGCGGGACCTGACAACTGGCTGAAGACCAAGTTGGTTGAGACTTGGCAGGAAGACCAAGGTGGTTGAGCCTTGGCAGGAAGTCCTGGTGGGTCAAGAGGTCAAGTAAAACTGCACAATGGGTAAGTAAGGTAAGTCACTGGAGGAGCGACCCAGTGAGGACGAGTCCAATCTTGGACTTTAGGCGCGGTCCAACTTAGACCCATTTAGCTGATCTAAGTTGAGTCCTGGTTAGATCCTGGTCTGGGAAACAGGATCTAATTAACTTAGAATTATATCTTATTTTAGTCCATATAAAATTGTGCTAGTTTTGTTTTGGACTAACCCTGGATGCAGGACCGAAGGACTGTGTATCTGCAGCTCAGAGAGCCTCAAAGGAGGGAGGCAGTAGCTGAGCTGGGCGCCCCGGATGTGTCGGGCGCCCCAGAGTCAACCCAAAGTCAGCAGAGAGGTAAAACGCCCCGACAGCCGCGCGCGTCGGGCGCCCCGCGTGTCGCGGGCGCCCCCTGTGCCACCTCACTGCCAGCTGCCGAAACTCGCCCTCGCGAAGCCAAGGAGATGAGGCTTTGACCGGTCACATCGGGCGCCCCGCGCGCGTCGGGCGCCCCAGTCAAAGGTGATCCCGAAGATAAAGAGATCAAGTGCTTGACCGAGAGGGCTGCGGATCGGCAGCCACGCAGGGGGGGCGCCCCGGACGTTTCGGGCGCCCCCAGGGCTATAAATAGAGCCCTCGACCAAGGCTACAATACAACACTTCTTCCAAAGTCTCCAAGTTCTTCTACGCTCGCGCCTTGCTCCGGAAACGCTACACTTCGAGCCGACGACGTCCTGCTGCCCCGAAAGAGTCGACCTACTCCGGACGTCGGTAAAAGGTTAATTTTTTAATATATATATTGTTGCATTTAAATTACTTGAAAGTTTGGGGTTGTCACACTTTCAATTCCTTTGTACTCGCCTACTCTATCGGTGTTTACCGGTAGAGAGTATTAGTGAATTGCCCAACGGAAAGGTCCGAGGGACCTGGGCCTTCGAGTAGGAGTCGACGAAGGCTCCGAACGAAGTAAAACTCGTTTGTGTTAGTGTGTTTGTTTTTCGTTTCTTTCATTTCCGCTGTGCACGCTTTTTAAAGCGCTCTGATTTTAATTTTTCAAAAAAAAAGTCACGTGATTCACCCCCCCTCTCACGTGCATCGATCCTACAGAAGCGTCCCTTAATTGAGGAGCACTAGTTCGGGTTGCCCCGATCGGGAGGTTCAGCCGGGGTCTACCTTGAATAGGAGACTCGGGAGGGGGTTTCCTCTGGTCGGGGGAATGTGACAATAGGTTTGGGCCTCTTATCACCCTCCGGGGCGCTCCGACCCGACTATTCACAAGACCGAATCACCTTCCGGGTGAAGTTGGTCGAGCTGGGCCGACCCGAATAAGGGCCTGAAGGTCCGTGTTTCCTCAAGCCTGTTGGGATCGGGTGCATGTTGACATGGATGCGGGTTCGTAATTTTAAAATTAATTACGTGCAGCGGAAGGTTTAGCATAAATAATTTCACAAATTATTTAACCACACATCTAAGCATGCAACCTTATATTGTGTATACATGATCATACATTTAAAATTTTGCAGAAAGTAAACTAATTTACTTAGTACCTCGCGTAACTCGAAGGAAGGGACGAGATCCAACTGTAAGCGTCCCTTGGAAGCTCCGCCTCTATTCGCGTCCACGCCGAGTTTTCTTCGGGATGACTTCGCAAAGCCACGAGTTTCGTGCCGACAAGAACTACTAGATTCTACAAAGGCACGACAAGAATACCAAGAGAGAGATGGAAAGACTAACCACCAAACGAAGAACAGAGTCAAGATTCCGGGAGGAAGGAAGGAGTTGCGCCCGCTTCTTCTTCTTCTTCGGCAGCTGCTTGGTGGTAGCTGAAGCTCACGGCAAAAGGGGTTCCCCCTTTTAGGGCCGGCGGCACTAGAGGAGGGAGAGGGAGAGAAGGAGAGAGAGAGGGCTTGTTTCCTTGATCTCTTAGATTGATCTCCAAGTCTTGCCTTAGTTCCTTTATATAGTGGCCTCTTAATTGCCAAGTCTCCTTTTTATGGAATAAATTTTCATAAGAAATTTATCATATAAATTTTTCTATGAATTATTCCATCATGCCAAGTTTTTATCATAATTTAATTTATAATAAAAACAACCATGTCTCCCTTTTTATTATGGAATAAATTTTCACAAGAAATTTATTATATAAATTTTTCTTATCATGGAAAAATCAATTCATAATTGATTTTATAAAACAAAATAAACTATTCAAAGTTTATTTTAATTTCCATGAAAATAATAAACCAAACTTCGGTTTATAAAATTTTATATATATTATCCATAATTTTATAAAACAAACCACGCTCGGTTTATTTTATAATTTAAACCAAACAATTTGGTTCTCCCCTTTTAATGTGGCCGGCCAAACAAAGAGGGTGGGGACCCTCTTTGGCCGGCCAAACCCAAGCATATACCATACGAATTAAACTCATTTAATTCGTCCAATAAGTCTTCAAAAGACTTAGCCATTTTATGCTTCCGATGCGTCTCTGAAAAATTCAGATTCGACTTATCTCTCTTGATCGGAAAATCTAATTTTCAACTCGTTTTAAATCCCTCGGATTACTCGTAGTGCGTGTAACTAAATAGACTTTCGATTTATGTTGGTCGTCTATAATTAACCAATTATAGAACGATCATGAGTGGCACTTAGTAGTACATCATGATCCCCAATTAATCGAAAGATCAACAGTTGACCTCAGAAATTATTCTGAAACTCTTCAACAGCTATAATGAATCGTGCCCCATTCCCTTCACCATCTTATACCCACTTGGTTCAGGACATGGTCTATGTGTGTCAGTCCCCACTAGGCTGACTACGTCACACCTAGCCCAAGCAATGTTTTTCTCGTCCTACGGATTCTAGTTACTCTCATGTTTCTGAGAGATTCATACTCTAAACATGTGATGCTCTGGCCAGAGGCTTCGAGTAACAATCCGACGATAGGCCTTGGGTATACATCTCCTCGCAAGGAGTGGTGAATCTTTTGTAGGCTGTTCAAACATCTTCGGGCACTTCGGCTTATACCCAACCATCCTGGGTCCACACCTCCTTAGAGATGCTTGCTTAAGATGTCAAAGTATAAGTCTCCATGACCAAGATGACTTGAACACCGCAAGTCAAAGGAACATCGCACTTAAGCTGCAGTAAAAACTTCATTGACATATCTATATGTAGATTACCATATGAAGTTTTACAGGCAGTTACTCCAATGAACTAGTTCCCTTAACTAGCATTCATGTTTATCTCCTGACATCCCAATGTCTCCAGCCAGTGAGAATCAGCTAATTAGAGAATAACCCATGCTAGTCTCAACAGAATTGATAGTGTCCGTATTTATCAATTCATCGACTAGGGACAATTTCAATACTTCACAATTGCACATGTAGAGATAATCACTAGTTGTGAATTCATCACAAATTCTCTCATGCTGTGAATTGTATTGCGGACATTCAGTAAATGAGTTCAAGATCTCAATCAAATACACAAGCATGTATACTCAAATAGTAAATATTCATTTATTAAAATAAATGATTACGATCATAAGGTGATTGTCTTAGGACACTTCTCTCACAATACTAACAAACTCCCACTTGGCCTAATGTCAATTGCTACGGTATCCAATACCACAGGCTCTAACATGACCCTCAAACTTGCTTTGAGGCAAGGCCTTAGTTAAAGGATCCGCTAAATTCCTTTCAGTGGGAATTTTCTCAATTTGTATATCATTCATACTTATAATCTCTCTGATCAGATGATAGCGGCAAAGAACATGTTTGGATCGCTGATGAGACCTTGGTTCCTTTGCTTGTGCAATAGCTCCATTGTTGTCGCAGTAAACCGGCACTGCTTCATCAATGGTTGGAACCACACCAAGTTCTGAGACAAACTTCTTGATCCAGATTGCTTCCTTTGCTGCTTCCGAAACTGTAATATATTCCGCTTCCGCGGTAGAATCCACTACGGTGTCTTGTTTGGAACTCTTCCAACTTATTGCGCCTCCATTCAAAATAAATACGTATCCGGACTGAGATTTGGAGTCATCATTATCTGTCTGGAAACTGGCATCTGTATACCCACGTATTACCATATCACCTTCTCCATATATTAGGAACACATCCTTAGTTCTTCTTAAGTACTTGAGGATTGTCTTGACAGCCGCCCAATGATCCATTCCTGGATCAGATTGGTATCTGCTTGTGACACTCAGAGCATACGATACATCGGGCCTAGTACATAACATAACATACATGATAGATCCTATCGCGGATGCATAAGGAATCTTATTCATGCAAATCCTCTCGTCTTCTGTGCGTGGACACATAGACTTTGAAAGGTTGATCCCATGCCTGATGGGAAGGTAACCTTTCTTGGATTCCGACATGCTAAACCTTTTTAGCACTCGGTCTATATATGTAGACTGCGAAAGACCAAGCAACCGTTTTGATCTATCTCTATAGATTCTAATCCCAAGGATATAGGTTGCTTCTCCTAGGTCTTTCATGAAGAAAGTTTTGGACAACCAAATTTTAAACGACTGTAAGACTGATATATCGTTTCCTATAAGCAATATGTCATCGACATATAATACTAGGAATACGACTGCACTCCCACTAACCTTCTTGTACACACAAGGTTCGTCAGGATTTTGTGAGAAATCAAACTCTTTGATTGTCTCATCAAAACGGATGTTCCAGCTCCTGGATGCTTGCTTCAGTCCATATATGGATCGTCGAAGCTTGCATATTTTGGTTTTATCAACCGATATGAAGCCTTCAGGTTGTATCATGTATACATCCTCAAGCAAGTTTCCATTAAGGAAAGTTGTTTTCACATCCATTTGTCATATCTCATAATCATAATGAGCTGCTATGGCCAGGAGCATCCGAATGGATTTAAGCACCCGAGTGAGAAACCTCCATCCGAGGGTGTTTGATGGGGCGACTCCAGGGGTGTCGAGTGGCAATAGAGATGTCTTGTTGAGACATTTGACGGAGACAACTCTCAAGACACCGGATAAAGACACTAAGGCTTATGCTCAACACAGTTTCCTTAAAACAGATTCGCCCCACCTCCGACTGTGTTTTGAGATTTTCTTAGGTCATCTATTTCCTAGGATACAACTACAATCTCCACCCAGCACTGGTAGTCATGGTGAACTGAGAGGTACCCGAATACTATCATGAGTATTCTGTCAAGCGGAAGATGCACGGTAGAGAAGAAGAGTGAGGTGGATGGAGAATTTTATTGCACACTCTTTTCTGCTCTTACTCACGACCTCATTTTATAGGAGTGTTTACCCCTGGCTGCAATGAATGGCCAAATTATGGTCATTCAAGGCCTAGTTTAATGACATTCGTCTACTATTACTTATAGGTTATTATTGCCAACAGGTTTCAGAATCGTCATTAACTTCAGATTAATGCTTCCATTACACTCTTGACTATATAGCAAAAAGAGATTCAGGTGAAAAAATGTTGGTTCATTCGCTTAGCCAAATTTTACCCCGACTGATCCGACATTCAATATGCATAAGTCGTGCTCGCACACAATTTAACTTAGATTAGTATAATCCCGTCCCTGGATTCACACCACCCCTACGCACCCACACACAAGACAGAGATGTCTTGCTGAGACATAGATGTCTTGCAAAGACACACTTGGCCGAGACAGCCGTCGAGACAACAGAAGAAAACACTGAGGCCCGATGCTCCACGTAGTTTCCTTGAAACAGATTTGCTCCACCTCCGGCTGTGCTTCGAGGATTTCTTGGGTCATCTGTTACTTAGGATACAATGGCAAGCAGCGATCAACACCAAGCACTGGTGATCATGACCAATTGAGAGGCACTCGAATGCTATCATGGGTATTTTACCAAGTGGAAGATACACGACAGAGAAGAAGAGAGTGAGAAAGAAGGTAGGTGAATGGAGATTTTTCTTACACAACCTCTTTTGCTCTTAGTCACAACCTCTTTTTATAGGAGTGTTCACCCCTAACTGCAATAAATGGCCGAATTATGGCCGTTCAATATCTGGTTTAATGACAATAGTATGTCATTACTGATCGGCTATTATTGCCAAGTCGCCATTAGCTTCAGACTAACACTTTCGTTACACTCTTGATCGTGTAACAAATAATGATTCAGATGACAAAATGTTGATTAATTCACTTAAGCATCTTTTGCCCTAATTGATTCAACATTCAATGCATGTGAAGCAATTTAAACCAATAAATATACTTTGAAACTCTCAATATGGGATTAAAATCTCATTCACAATAAAATTAATTCCTCTTCACTTTTTTGACATTCACATTTTCAATGCCAAATTCTTTGCATCAAATAAAAAATGTCTAACTCCATATCCTCTAGTCCACGAAAAGTGGACCAGGGGATGGACCACTTGCAATTCCGGGCGGATCGTGGTCGCGATCCGGCTGCAATTCCGGAGGTTCACCGTGCCCCCCGGGTTATAGTTTGGGTTCGGGCGTGTGGCCGGAGGCCACTCGAAGGCCGCCTCCCTTTGGGCGCCCTGAAGCCTGGCTACTTTCCCACCACTGGCAACCTCCGGGTGGCCTGAGGCCACTCGTTTAAATCCAAATTATAATCTGGGGAGCACGATAAATTCTAGAAGGGATTATAATAAATTATGATTAGACCTGATAATAATTGTAAATGGTTCATCCTTGATCCATTTTTTTTTTTTTTTTTTTGGACCAGAGAGGATCTGGACTGCTTATAAGTTGTATTTATATTTTTCTTATTCGTACTATTTTTTTATTTGGTGAAAAATAATAGTATTGGTCTTATATATTTTTGAGAAATTATGCTTTTAATAAATTGTGGGCATTAGATGCAAATATATATTAATTTATCAATTGAAAAATTAGAGTTGGTTCATAATAAACGAATCATTGTAAAATCAAGATATTCTCTCCTTTTTTTAAAAAAAAAATACTAATTATTTAATATTATAGGTTGTATCTATTTTTATTTTGAAATGCATTTGGCAACTTTGATATTGATAATTGAGATATCAATGATATAGAAAGAGCGGAGAAAGTTGAAGATAAATAAATTAAAATGTACTCCTTTCTCAAAATAAGTTAAAAGGGCAATTCCAGCCTTATTGTAACAATTATGATGTAACCATCAAACATATAAAAATAAATTAATATAATTTATCAAAAAAAATTATATATTTATATTCAAAAACCGATTTAACTTTTTAAGCTATTTTCACTCTCATTCTTTATTTTTATCTCAATACTTTATTATTATCATGTTAACATTGATATTAATATACATAAAAATATTTTAATTTTTAAAATAAAATTTAATTTGACTCTAAAAAAACTCATTAAACTATAAATTCAGATCAACTCAAATCGAACTAAAACCAATCCAAAAATTTTCAACCACAATTCCATCAATCCTAACTCAAACCTAAAATTTCCAATTCAACCCTAATTTTTTTCGAATAAATACGAATCCAGAATATTTTTGACACTCCTATGCACAAACTTATTAAAGTCACTTCAGCATAATCAAATTCATCATAAAATTATTAAACCAATAATTAATTAATAATTATTAAAAAAAGTTACCGTTAATTTAAGATTCAGTTAATTAGAGAAAACTCCCCAATCCTAAACTAATCTTTGCATACACTCCCCACTTGATAAATTCTTTGTATTCACTCCCTGATGTATTGAGTATAAAATAGTAAAAACTCAGTATATATTATAAAGATTTTATTATAAATTATTTGAGATTTAGTACTAATTTAGAAAATTTGAGTATACAGTTTCGGTGACCCCTAATGTGAAAATCTTGATGTGGTGGATGCAACTTCACATACTCAAATTTCTAAATTTTATACTCAATTTTTTTCAAATAATACTCAATCTAAATCAATTCATACTTAAATTTTTATAATGTATACTGAAATTTTTACTATATACTAAAGCAATGTATACTCAAATTTTTTTCAAATAATACTTAAAAATTTTAAATTAGTACTCAATCTCAAATAATTTATACTAAAATTTTTACAATGTATACTGAATTTTTACTCTTTTATACTGATAAAAAAAATAACACACAAAACTGTCTTGTCAATTCCATCAGGGAGTGCATGTAAAGAAATTTTCGAATTGGGACTGCATGCAAAGATGAGTTTGAGATTTGGGAGTTTACTCAAATTTTCCCTTTAAGATTTAAAATTTTAACATTTATCCATTGAAATATTTAGATGAAGTTTGAATAGTCTTTATCAATTTGATAAAAAAATATTATACAGAAATATTTTATATGCTGACTTTGACTGCTCTAATGACAGTATGAGTCAGCACATCCTTATATTTTGTTAGTTAATCTTTTTGTTCTTAATTCTCAATTTATCTTGACACTGACTTCGATATGCATTTGGACCAATAAAAATCTCTAACTTTCGTCACTCCAGAAGTAAAATTTTCTGAAAACGAAAGAAATTTATATTTGTATAAAATATGTATTTGAAATATTAAAAAACACATTAATGACAAATATTTTGAAGTATCTTGTTAACCATGCTTTGCTCAGAGTTCCAAAAGCATGTGAATTATGCACAGTAAAAATGTTTAAATTCATATTAAATAAAATATTATATTGTCTAACAAATTAATATTTTGTTAAGTTATATCTTGTTTATTGATTAACTCACTAACTCGTGGAGACTATTTAGTTTTACTCATTGTGTTTGACATAGATGGTCTAGAACGGTTAATTATCAAAACCGATCCAGTAATATCCCGAGAGCATATAACATAGAATCAATCCAAACAGATTGTCATATAGTGACAGAGCCAACCCGAGTGATCTACTAAGGTTGATTTCAGACGGTGGGTCACGAGCACTAACGCCAACGCCGTCATACCAAATTATCTTTCTCTTTCTCTTCTATTTTTTATTATCATAAATTCAAGTTTATCTTCTTCTGATCGCCCAGTCCCAATCTATAGCAATCGGATCTCAAGCTATAATCCGAATAGATGTTAACGTGACTCCGCCCTAATCACACTGGCGGTAGGAATTTTCATAACCAGCTCACGTGTTGACAAATTATTGCACCTAGTCAACCACAACTGTAGCAATCATTGCCATGTGATGCCATGTGGATTCCAATATAATTAATGCTCTCTTGGCCACCAGTATTTAACCCTAACAACTATTAGGTAGTAGGTTTCATTGGCCATCATTTTTTTAAATAACAACGGAACTAGAACAAATATAAAAAAAGTAATGACGTCAAAGGTGCAGTCTAATATGATTCGGACACTAATGTGGATGATCAAGCACCTAACGACTCAATCAAACATTAGGAAGGAATTAATTCAACAAGAAGAATCATTAGTGAATTGACAGCTAATCACGTGCAGTCTAATAATTAAGCATTTGCTCCCCTCTCCATCAATATCATCATCCACAACAAGGCACCACTATAATCTGTCCTCCACCTAAATTAAACCCTTCCCTCATAATAATTGAGAATATGCAGTGCGGCAATATCGACCGCTTAACTTTTTCGTTAGTTTTAAAAGAGCCGACACGAGTCATAAAGTAAAATTTGAAGGAGCAACAGCCAAATAAATGCAATTTTGCCATAAAAAACAGTTTGAAATATTTATTTCATTTTTAGCAATAAATGTTATTGGCCCAGTGCATTGAACAACGGGCTTTAAATACTTTAATACGAGCAAACTACTAGTCACCCCAAAATGTTATTTAAAAAAAATAATGATATACTCGGTAAATTTATCAAAATCGTTGTAATTACGATATCGTAAAATTCATCGTCGCTCTCGATGAGTTCACCATTACTGATGATCCCAACGAATTTATCATCTTCAAAATATAATTTGATTCGAAATGATGATAAAAATAATCATGATAATATACGATAAAACATCGAACGTACGAAATTTTTTTTATTGAGATATTCTTTAATTGTGTAAATAATTTCCCTATTTAAAACGATATGAAAAGATCTAATTAATAACCCAATAAATGCGTGTCAGAGTTGCATCATGCTGTGTATGAAAAACTACAAAAATTTATAGCCATTGGAATAATTTTTTAGCGTTACAGCAAAAATATATATATATTAATTGTGGGGTTGGTAGATTTTTCATTTAAAAAGATGGTGCAGAAATAGTAGTATTAGGAAATTCGAGGGGTAAAACCGTCACATGAACCTACCTCCGTCGGCCAGGATTCGGGGCCGGTTCGACGCGAGGGCGGCGATTTCGATCGCCGCCGGACTCTGATGGTGGACGGAGTTCACTGGGCTCCGAGGCTTTCCAAATAGTCCGGGCTTCGTCGGGCGATTTCGTTGTCTCCCCTCCTGCCCGAAGCTGGCTAGTGGACTAAGGCAGACGGAGAACTCCGAGACCGCATGGTTCCCTGCGAACTGCTTCGAGGTCGGCCGCTGAGAAGAGGTGGTGGAGTACTCTTCGCAGAAGTCATTCACGTATTCCGAACCGCGAAATGACCTCCTCGGCCGCCGCGATGTCGGCGCGTCCTCCGATGACTGTTTCTTGTGTTTTTTCTTACTCCGACCGCGGATCAGCGCCGAGATCCATGAGCCCGAGGCCGGGACGGCGGAATCCCCCAAGTCGGGATCCGCCTTCTTCGATCTGTTGTGTCCGAATAAGGATTTTAAAATGGAGAACCTCTGCTTGCGGCTTCCGCTCCCGCTATCAAGATCGCCAAGCGATCCGGCGCCGTTGGCCGCTCTGAAGGCGGGGCCGACCTGCGGGGTACTGAAAAAGCGGTGGTGGAGGCGAGCGTGAGCAGGGGAGGCCTCGAATCCGACGGATCGGCGGTGGGAAATATAAGGAGAAGGGAATTGATGGGGCGGAGGAACCTCCGAAGGAGGCGCGGAAATGTCGATGTGTTGGCAGGCGGTGTGGTGGGAAGAGATCTCGTTCTGGGCGGCAATGAGGGCGAGAAGGCGCGCCTTGAGGCAAGAGGCGCAGACGCCGTCGCCGTACTCGTAAGGGTGGATCTTGCACTTCATCACGAAGCCATAATAATTACCGGCGTCGACCAACTGCTCCTCCGCGGCCCGCCGCGGCCGCCACACCTCTCCGCTCCGGCCATCCAGGGCGCCGCACTTCAGAGAGAGAAAGGGCAAAAGTCTCCACTAACCTCCTCAGTTTACCGACCCGAGCGAGTACCTCTTCAAATGCTCCCACAGTGCGTTTTATAGTTGGAAGCGGATTGCTTTGATCGAGGACCTCACAGGAATTAATTAGTAAGGTCGTATAGTCCGAATGGATAAATCAAATCCAACCAAATGTAAGATAATTTGTCTACTATCACTTTAATTATTTTCATAAACTAAATAAAAATTTGACCTATACAAAATGTTCAATTCGAACCCAAAAAAAAAAAATAAGGGGCATTTGATTTGTTTTATTTGTTTTTATTTTTTTAAAAAATTATATTTTCTTATTTTTTGAAAAATAACTTTATTTTATTCTATAGTTTTCAGAAAACGCTATATTTTTTTCTGGAAAACAAAGTTAGAAAATGCAAATCAAACATGTTTTTCAGAAAACTGTATTTTCTACCTAAAATGAAAATGAAAAACAGACTGAAAAATATAAACCAAACGCACCCTAACTATTTCTATATATTTATTTAAGAAATTTAGAAGAATCATAATGATTTCATTAATTCAGAGCCAAAAATTTTAATTCGATTCAGATGGATACGAACGTTCTTACCGAATCAAGATTGAGTAAATTTATATCTTTCTCGGTCTATTGACGAAGATCAAATTTAGTATATGTTTTTATCAGTTTAATATCTGATACGTAAATCATTAATTCACTATAATATTAAATTAATTTTTGATTGGGGAGGATTCATAACAATAGCTTGTTATTGGGGCTCTTGCGCATCGCCTATGCGTTACCCACCCTAAAAAAAAAGAGTAGGTAAATTTTGAGCACAAATTAAAACGACCTCTAATTGTCAAAAACATATCATTTTTATTTATTATTAAAATATTATGTCAATTAATTTTTTAAAAATATGTTTATGATTGTAATAAGTATTAAGTACGAATTATATTTATTACAAATATGCTACTATAATATAATATTAATTAATATTAATAAAAATTAGTACCTTACACCACAGCTATAAGGATGCCTTTGATTGAAGGTTATCCTTGATAACCTTGGTTATCTATCCAAGGTTATCAACGAAAACCTTATTTGGTTTAGATAATTGGCGATTCTCAAGTAATGATCGATGCCCGACACGTCAGCAAAAGGGGCATAAAACCAGGAATCGGAAAATCTTAGGGAGGTAAGGTTTTTCTTGATTCCTACGTTATGAAATTTATCTTTCCAAAATTATCCTCCAATATTTACATTTAAGACGAAAATAATCAAACAATTTATTAACTTCCGAAAGTATTATTCGCGATCGACGACCGACAACCGCGGCCGGCGGCCGGCGACCACCGTCGACGAACGGCGACCACCGCCGATCGCCGCTGACGATCGTCGGCTGTCGATGACCACCTTCGATTGCCGGCGGTGTCGGCGACCACCGCCGATCACCGGCGGCATCGCCGATCGTCGGCGGCGTCGCCGATCACCGGCGTCGTCGTCGACTGCCGATCGGCGATCTGTGCCGATTGTCGGCGCCGACAGTCGGCCACCGGTGTTGGACACCGACTGTCTACATGGACACCGACGATCAACGTTGACGCCCTTAAGTCTAAACAAATAAAATTATCTAAACAAATTCTAAAGGGTAATATGGTAAAATATTATATTAAGTTATAGACTATTACCTCCAAACAAACAAGATTTTATTTGATTATCTAAATTGAACCAAACAACTTCAGATTATGTTTCATTCCCCATAATCTTAGTTATGTGATTACTTGATAATGACATAACCGAAATTATATATAATAACTTAAATCAAACGCACTCTAAGAGATAAGGCACCCTAAGAGATAAGGTATATTACTCAAGCGCCCGGGTTTGATTCTCATGTATCCTATGGCGAAAATGCTCGAACTACTAGGATTGTTGGGCTACCACGTCACCAGTGACTATATGTTCCATTACAAGAAAATAGACAATTAACAGCGAAATAATCGATAGCTATTCTCAAATAGCGACCGTTTATTTTCGTCTCGATAAAATTAGACATTGATGTCATTTAACAATGAAATTTTAGTTTTTAGACAGAAATTAGATTCTGTTGCTACAATTGAAGATGGATAATTTAATTCCGTCTATGATCTTGGTGACGGAACTAATATTTCATCACTAAATTCAAATTCGTTGACGGAATAACTTTCTTGACAAAATTTTTAATTCGATCCGTCTCTAATTTTAACAACGAAAACTATAACTACATCACTAAATAGAGACAAAATATTAAATATTCATCTCTAATTAGAGACGAAATATTAAATACTCATCTCTAATTAGATGCATATTTAATATTCCATTGCTAAACTTCATATATCAAAATTTTGGCAAAACCTTTCTGTTTTCCTATTTTCCATATTTACATATTCAAAAACATCACAAATGATGATTCTCACAACACATTCACAACACAAACATCATAACTCATTCACAAATCCATATATTCACACACAACATGACATACGATACAAACGATACCAATAAATTAAATCCAAATTCAACATATTATACAATAATATACATATCAAAACCAAATTCAACAAGTTTTCAAATTCAATCCCAACATATCAAATCCATTCTAACAAAGATAATTAAAACCTCTTGACACATCAAATTAAATCCCAACATATCTCATCCCACTCCAAAACTAACTAATAATATCTAATCCCACATAAAGTATAATATAATAGGTTATTAATAAAACGAGAAAAAAAACTAGTGATACTTTATTAGAATGATAAGTAATAAATTGAATTTAAACTAAACAAGATGAACACTATAATAATACTACTTTGGATAGACAAAGGATGTTAGTTAGATAATTATTTTACACACTTGATTGTTAGTTTGGATAACTACTAATGGTAATATATAAAATAGATCTACAATGTTCTTAAAAACATATAATACAATTAGATATACATCTAATCTGAAAATAATAGATCTATTTTATATGTTTCATGAGTGATAAATAAAAAAACTAAAAGTCAACACACTTCTCAATCATCTACTGTTCAGTCGTGAGGGTCCTGAATCTCTTGAGAGTCAAAATGATACGACGTTTGACTCATGTGAGCCATGAATTCTTGCATTTCCTGCCCAGTTTGCTTATAGCTCAGTTGGGTTTTCTGAGACTCTGGAAATTCTTGTTTTAATATCATAAGTCAATTCTTCACAGCTTGGTTTTCTTGCTCTAAGACTTTTACTCTAGTAGATGATCCGCTGTGATGATCCCTAGCCCTAGGAGTCATCACACAATCAGATACAATTCATGCATGAGACCCAAGACTATAGAGGGTGGAGTATTTTTCATTCCACCAACACACCATAATAAATCTCATCTAATTGCCCAGTAGATAGAATCTGCTCCTCACCTCCCTTTGTAGTAGGCTGAGACGTTAATAGTCATTTCTTCCTATTATATAAAAAATATTTATATTAGATAAATATAATTTAAAAAGGCTAATCATTGTTAACGGTTAAAGATATTCAAGTTTATATTTTTACGTCTAATGTTGATGACCGACGATAGACAAATATATCATCCTTTTTCTTGTGTATCTTAGTAAATATCTCCCAATAAGTAGGAGTTGTTGTAGTTCACTTTCCTGAATATTAAATAAAAATAATTAAATCAAAATAAATTCATTGATAATTAAATAATTTTATATAAATTTATTAATTATAAACTCATTAAATTTATGGCATGCTCAACGATTAGTTGGGATCTAGCTATATGCTTAGTGGATCTGTTACTAGAGCCAACTAGCTTAATGTTTCTATTGGCTTGAGCCGTGGTAGAATTTGTCTATCATCTTTCTGTAGCTCAAATTGATCGTCATTCATCCCAAATATCTTCTAGTACGATGGATGACCTTGTACCTTTTTGTCAACATTCATACAACTTATCTTTGTAGAGTTTGGCACAAGCACAGTTCTATGTTGCATAAAATACCGCCTAGTGCTCGGGCACCTAGGTATATTTTTCTACAAGAATAAGTTCACAAATTAGTATAAAAAAGAATAAAATTTTTGATAATAAAAATGACTTACTAAAAAATCTCTATAATAAAAATCTCTCATCCTTTGGTCTACATGCCTCCATGTAATATCAAATATAGGAATGACAATGGGGTAGGACAGGGGCAGGTTTGTCGTCCCCATCACCATTCCCGAAGTAATTCTTCACCTCTATCTCTCCGTCTCTATCTTCATCTCTATCTAATCGGGGAATTCTCGTCCCTGAACCCACAAGGATTAAACCCCCATCCCCATCCTCATCCCTGCCACAGAGACGACAATGGGCCGGCCAGAAATGGGCTGAATCCCCAAACCCTGGGGATTAAATCCCTGTCTGCATGCCCACTTGAAATACTCATTTTTTCAATTCATTATCTTCTTAAACTTCATTCTAAATCATCCTATTGTCTTCCTAGATTCTCAAAAATAAAAAACAAAACATGCAAACCATAGTAAAACTAAGATTCATTTTATAAACACAAATTCAAAGTGCACTATAATACTATATCAAGAGACTAAATACCTATGGGTCTAGATAGAAGTGGCTAGATGGGGATGAATAGTCCTAGAAAGAAGTTAGAACTTTCTCATTCTTTTTGAACTCAGCAAGGACAAAACAAATTAAGCAGCTAAGTAAAATATTAACAATATAACAACAAAGAGGCACAGTCTTTTACTTAGTTACGACTGAGAAAGTTACTAATCCAAAGTGTTGGAAAGCTCACTAAGAATATCTCCTTCGTTGCAGGGCGCTGGCGCAGAAGCCTATTACAGATGTTGAAAAGCTCAAAATAATAGTAGGGAAATGAATACAAGTTGTTGTTCTTGATTCCTAGTTATAGAGGGTCATTTATTGCACAACGGTCAAAGAGACCATTTGATGACACGGCATCTAGGGCATCTCAGTTGAGACCCAAGGCGCCTTAGTTGGATAAAACATTATCCACATAGCCAACGGTAGATTAATGGTAAGTTTTATCCGAAGCGCCTTAGTTCTAACTTGATACACCTCAGTTCCGACTTGAAGCGTCTTGGAGCTTAACTGAGGTGCGTCTCGGTTCTGAAAATTCACAGAATCAATTTTGTTTATCCGAGACACCTCCAAAGACAGCTGAGGCATCCTAAATGACCTCTTTGGTCAATGTCAACTTTCAAGAGTTGACTTTCTTCTCCAATCTCATTACATGATTTTCGACCGTCCAGAGTTGAGCTCACTCAAATCTAACTTCGACCTTCTCCTCGAACAGACATCCTCCCTAGCTTCTCGTCCCTCGAACGTTAAAAACATTATCAATCATTTTCCAACCCAAGAAATTATTTCTCTGAAAACGTTTCTAGCCTAGCATCTGATAAAGGATAATCCGCAGTGGGCAAAAATCAATGCTTTGTTTTTCTAAATCACCGCTAGGAATGATAATAGATAGGATTAATTCCATATTTTTCATATCCATCCATATTTATTATATCCATCATCATACTTATCCTCTTACTCATCAGGTATTTAACTTTTATACATCCTCATACCGGCCGTCAGAGAACCGAGTATTCATATCCTATACCCATTATCTGATTACTACCTAATATTTTTTTCTAAAAAAAATATTTCAATGTATTTGTCTGCTCTTTCTCATCTAATGCTTCTTCGATCGGGTGAGGATTTCTCGTGAAAAATGAAGATGAGATACGTATTGGTGCGCAAGTGAATAGGCAAACTAATTTCTTTTCAAGGCGAGAAGCGGACTAAATTTTTTTCTTATATATATATATATATATATATATATATACGATTTTGATATGCTGCGGACCGCGTTCGGACCGTGTACGTGGCAACTGCCTGATCGGTCAGGGAAGTTGCCTGATCGGTCAGGGACATCCCTGACCGATCAGGAAGTTGTCTGATCAGTCAACCTGACCGATCAGTCATTACCCAGTGCCGATGGGTTCACCGCTACCCCTAGGGTTCATCGCACACCCCCTGGGTTATAATTTTGTTCGGGGGCGGCGACCGAAGGCCGCCGTTGGTGTCCGATCGATGACGGCGAGTTGGGACGGGAGCGCAGTCCCGGACCGATCAGGGAACTCCTGATCGGTCTGGCACCTGATCCGCACGTGGTCCGCAGCGCGCGGTCCGCAACAGATCATTCCTATATATATATATATATATATAGATATATATATATATAAAGTATCGGGTATGATATAGATAGGATTTTATCACAATCGCCTATATATCTATACCCAAAAATACCCATACCCGATTGTTATAATCCGGTATAAAAATTTCCTTCATATCCTTCTCTATTCGGATCAAATATTAGGGGGCGTTTGGTTTGCTCTATTTTCTATTTTTATTTTTCAGAAAATCATATTTTCTCATTTTCTTGAAAATGACTTTCTTTCATTATCTAATTTTCCAGAAAATGTTATATCCTTTTTTGGAAAATAAGGCTGGAAAATGCAAACCAAACACGTTTTCCAGGAAATCATATTTTCTTCAGAAAATGGAAAACAAGCCTATCAAACGCCTCCTAAATTCTCCATCAGAATCGAATTCACCTCCACACCTATACGTGAATGCTCTACTTTGATTTTTTTTATCAAAAGAACATCACATTCGACTATTCAACTGTGTATAATTACTCATTATTATCTCCCACTTAAATTTTAAACCGATTGGACATGTTATAACAGTTACAAAACTGTAACTGCTATAATATAAATGTTAAGTGAGCAGATCGAATCCATATTGTAACAATTATGTTTTATAACTACTACAATAATTATAGCAGCTACAGGTTCATAGTTGTTACAACGTGAATGATAGGTGAATATGTTTAAATCGATATTATAGTAGCTACGAAACCGTAGTTGTTATAATATGAATGTGTGGTGAGCAAGTTGATCTACATTGTGGCAGCTATAGTTTGTAGCTGCTACAACATGAATGTTAGTTGAAAAAGGTTGAATCCATATTGTAACAGTTACGAAATCATATTTACTACAATGTAAATATTTTTAAGCAGGTTAAATATGTATTGTAAGAGTCATGAAACTATAGTTAATATAATATTACTGACCGACTTAAGATTTAGATGGGATATAATAATACAAATAATACTAAATAGTACTGAGAATATTTGGATAATTATACATAGTTGAATAGCATGATGTGAGGCTTGTTTTGATGAAAAAATAAAAGTGAAGCGCCTATGATTTGTGGGAAAACACTCTTTTGACTTTTGTCCATCCAATGATAAGACAATAGAATTTTTGACATATACCTAAATGAAGAGCGCACTTAATTCAAAAAAAAACCCTTTCTCTTTCTAATCTTTAAATAAAGTAAAAGGAAACTATTTTTTTTAAATCAAATCAAATTGAATCGGACCAACCAAATCAATAAAAATTCTAAAAGTTTATTTTTTAAAAAAAATGACATTACAACACAATGATCATAGTGTTGTTTTATAAAGATCAATACCATTATGATATTATTTTATAAAGATCAACATTAATGTGCAGGGGTAATTATAATATAGTGATATTGATCCCAAAGGATGATAACAGTTATGGTGTTATTTTATAAATATCAACACCGCCGTGTTAGAAAAATTATAATATTGTGGTGTTGATTTCAAATGATTATGACGATTATAGTGTTGGTTTTCAAATATGAACATCAATACACATTTAGTGGTGCTAATATTTATAAAATAACATTACTTTAGTTCTAACTATTTGAAATCAACCCTCATAACTTTATATAGGAGGCTTAGAATCATAATTAAACATCATGTACACTTTCTCTATCTCTCCTCTTTCATTCCATATTCAGATAATAAATTCTAAATTATTTAGATTCATCAATGAATTTCGA
This sequence comes from Boesenbergia rotunda, assembly GCA_024364735.1. NCBI lineage: Eukaryota > Viridiplantae > Streptophyta > Magnoliopsida > Zingiberales > Zingiberaceae > Boesenbergia > Boesenbergia rotunda. Next base: position 390,164 of record JAGFNQ010006729.1, on the reverse strand, counting down.
TTAAAACTCATCGATAGTCTTAGCTAACTCTGATGGGTCTAATCTAAGTCTTATAGATTTCTATAATATTCTTTAATCTCATCATGCCCTGAAGTCTCAAATTGAAGACATTCCTAGTCGTCACAGTATATTTTTAAAATTTAATCAGCGTGCCAATTGACACTTCATGCTGGAGGCTCAGAATAAAGATTGCATATTATATCTTTCTACTATATTTTATCCTCTTCCACTTTATGTTTCAAATTATGAATTTCAAATTTTCTAAGTTCATTAATGAGTTTCGGTCAAAATCTATTCATAATCTTAATTCTTAACCAACTTTTATGGGATCTAATCAAGTCCTGTAGATTTCTATAGTCTACAGTGCTCCTCGTCTCATCATACCACCAAATCTTAGATTCAAGACATTCTTAGTCATGCAAAGGCAGGGTATGATAAGTTTATAATAAAATGAATAACTATTAAACCATTAAGTAACCGTTCGAAATAGAAAAAATAAGACCCTCTTAGGCATGGTGTAATGCAAAAAGGTAGAACGGGCGCCCATGTAACGAGAATTCTAATCTCTCACGAGACATATCATACACTCATGGTATTTGAATCATCTGTGATGCTAAGCCATCCTCCAGGATCTATCTGTGCTTCTCAAATTTATCATAGTAATCGGTGAAATATTTTTATAAGGTCTGATCAGCCATATATATGATCAATTGGTTCAAATAGTTGGATAGTTTATTTAAAAATAATAATAACATGAAAAAAATAAGACCTTGTTTTATATGGTAAGTGATTTTTTATTTTTTTAATTATAATTTTTAATATATATATATATATATATAAATATAAAGAATTCAACCAAACAATACCTAATTGTCTAACATTTATTTTCCCGTTAGAATTCGAGCTGTTGCCATACTCGCTTATCGGAATGGTAGTCACTGAATCCAACGGCGAAGACGGTCATCCCGGCGAAACGGGCGGCAAGATGCGATTGGGCGGTGGAGGATAAGCTGTGGAAGTCACAGTGGGGTCCATCTCTCTGTCTCTTGACATGGGCCTTTATTGGGCTCATTCAATTGCCGTTAGGCCCACTTCCTGGGATCAGAGGTTCTGCTGCCGCCTGACGGGGATCCCTGCGACCGCAGGTGATGGGAAAAGAACGCAATTGTTTGTGCTCCAAGATTCGTATTATCATCCCTTGGACGGTTAGAATTCATGGTTCTCAATCTGCGACTCCAGGAGCCAGTCCGGTGGGAATGTTCTCGAGGAGAATTAGACGATGGGCCCCATCTATTCAGCTTTCTAGTGCTGCCACGGGTGACGGAATCGGTGGACGGTGTTCCGTCCATGGTTGGGGATTTCCAGTATGAGACGGGAGAAGTATCAAACGAGTATAAATCGATGCCTGTCTTTTACACCGAGGAATCCAACGCGACGAGGAGCAATCAAGGTCAGGGTGTGGATTTCTACTCTAAATTCATCATTTTGATTGATCTCTTTCTTTTTACCAAATGCTGGAACGTAGGAATGCTTGTTTCGATTTGCTTTATTGGATCTTGGTTTCTTTAACTGTTTAACTAGTAATTGCAAATACTTTGTAGTTATCGCTTTTGATCTTTATAGCAAAGATTTGAGGCGCTCTTCGATTTTTCCCTTCGTTGATGTGTTTTTAGATGAGATATATCCTGCAGACCTCCGTTACCTCTTTTATCTACTAAGAGGTAAAGAATGTTTTGATGGAATTCGAAAAACCATTGACCGGGAGCTTCTTTTCGTGTTTCTAACTTATGTATTCGGATTCAATGAACAATCTTCGTCGATGATTAAGTGAGAGAATCACTTCTAACTATAGTGATTGATTGCAATGACGATAAAAGTTTCGCTTTTGCGAGTTTAGTGAAAAAAAGGGATTTATTATGAGTCGATACTTGTATAAAATGGTTTTTTTGGCACAAGAATCACTAGTTTGCCTCCATACATTAGGTGAACAAAATCTTACTTTGGGATTTTCCTTTCATAGATGTCGCACTCCAAGTCAATGGAGTTGGAAAAAAAAATCAAAAGTATGATCTGGATACTAGTTGGGAATTTTAATTTCTTTTGGATAGGAAAAAATAAGGGAAAGAGAAATGGGAGTTAAAGAGCAAAAACAACTTCAATTTAAGCATATTCAAGTTGCAGCCAAATTCTAGGAGTTCTGATTTGGATTTTAGGTTCCATTTACTCCGAAGGATAGAAAAGTGAATGGATGGAAATGTGAAAAACAATGAGTGGATGTAAAGAGAAGCACCCAATGGAGTAAAGGGGCCGTTAGTCTCAGGATAGTTATCTATTTCACACTCCAATGCATCTTTTATTTGGAGCTTGTGTTATTTTTCTTTGTCTCTCTCTTTTTTTCTTTTTGTTCTTCTTTTGCTATTTCTGAATGTTTATTCTCCAAATGCTACAACTGAATACCAATATTGATTAGGAAAACAGGTGGAATAATGGATAAGAAAGTCTGTAAGGCAGCTGTTGAGCCCATGACAATCTATGTGTGGGACATGGATGAGACTCTTATACTTCTGAAGTCCTTATTAGATGGAAAATATGCCGGGGTTTTTAATGGCGTGAAGGATGCAAGAAAGGGTGTTGAAATTGGCAAGCAATGGGAGAAACACATTCTTAACATTTGTGATGAATGCTTCTTCTACAGAGAGGTCAGTTTGCTAAAGCTACTCCCAGCATTGTTTGTTTTGTTCTATAGGCCTCTCTATCTTTCTGGGTGGGCTTTCAAACAGGATAGAACCTTTTCTTTCCTTTCACCATGTTCATTTCAGTGTGCTGTTCCAATGAACTTGCTGTTCCTCCAAATGTTTTGTGTCACATTTTGATGAATGTCGGAACTGCATAAATCTAAGATAATTTAGTAATTTTAATTGCATAACAGTCTTGCTCGATGTTATCTTCAAATTAACAAGCAAGACATGTGAATCATATCTATGAGTAGATTCTTAACTAGCTAGATGGCTATGGCACATTTAGCAGCTGCCACTTTTCATGAATTACTTGACCTGAGTGTAAATATTTCACTGTCTGAATGTCCCTTGCATTTGCTGCTATCTATTTACCTGTGCTATGCCTTGCAGATTGAGAAAAACAATGAACCATTTCTTGATTCTTTGATTGAATATGATGATGGACGGGACCTATCTGATTATGACTTCAAGAATGATGGATTTAGTTTTCCTTATGATGATTCCAATAAAAGAAAACTCGCATATCGACATCGTTCGATTGCAGAGAAGTACTCACAGGTGCGGATAGAGCATAGCTTTTATGTTTCAATCTTTCCCATGTGAAGCAATATTGTGTTTTTTACAACAGCAATGCCTATGTGAATACCTAATGCCCAATATCTCTTCTTGATTGCACATATTTTAATATTTCCATGTCATTGTTTTATTTACCTTTGAAAGGTTAGGATTGTCCAATCATTTGTTCATCTAACTTTTCCTCTGAATTCTTTTGGCCCTTTAAATTGACAAATCCTGCGACATACGTGGGCATGTATCCCTTGTAAATTCTTAGAAGCCCGTACCAATTTTGACATGGAACTGTCTTTGAGATCCAACCATGCTTATATCAATTTCTAGGTTACTATGAAATAAGTCGGGACATTGATACAACTTTGGTGTTATTATTATTTTTTCTGAAATAATAAGCTCTGGTATGGTTTTCAGGATTTATGATTCCTCTGTTGTAGTTTGTCAGCTTAGTGTAACATTGCTGCTGCTTTAGTGACTTGGCTTTTCTTAATAACCTTTCCAAATAGATACAAATATATATGTGTTTGCAGTTCAAGTAGCCTTATTTTGAGTCATGTGGTGTTATTTGGTTTATTCAGGATTTGCCTTCTGACAACCAAACTATACCTTGTTCAGGATTCATGATAGGAATGTGGAAAAGATGAAAAATCAATTGCAGCTACTGAATAATGTGATTAAATTTTCCTATCTTTTCTATATGAATGATTATGTTTTGCAGCAGTGGCATTACATGAGTTATACCGCATTGACTTTCTCTTATCAGTTTTAGATGCATAATGCTTTTCCTCCCTTTTTTAAGAGACATGTTTAAATTTGTAATCCTAGATTTTGGTTTGGACTTACAATTGTTGTTAAATCTTAATCTTTGTTTATTTGTTAATGCTTCAGGGTTTACCTAAGTTACTTGACCAACACTTGATTAAACACTGGAATGATCTATACAACTTGACTGATTGCTATACAGATGGATGGCTTTCTTCAGGTAAATGCCTTGACTAATACCTATCCACTTGGTCTTGGTTTTAAGATTCTCTTATGATAGATCATCTATAATATTAGGCCTACATCCTTTTCCACGATGCAGCACTAATATTTGTTTCTGGGGCATTCTACTCATTTGCATTTTAACTAGATTTGTACTTAGTGTTGTATTAGTACCTTTTTCATAATAATCATTACCTACAGGAATCAAACATAAACTTAAATCTTGGACTTGACGCCATTAGGGGATATGTGCCTTTGCTTTGCTATTGCACAAATAACTCATAGAGGACAAATAACTTTGCTATTTGCATTAGGGGGTTGAATCCCACATTGTAAACAGAAAGTCTCCTAACATTTAAACATTTAAGAAAAATCACTTAAGATTTTGTTGTTACATCCTTAATAGTAAACTCATAAGCTTAGCATGATGGAAGAAGGTGAGTAGCATTGCACTTTCTTGAACTGCATAGAAAATGTTGGACACTTCCATGTAGAGTCCTAGAATTTATTGTTAAAGTTCTTTTTACATAGAGCAATATTAGCTGAGCTTTATAACCATGTGCTATAACTAAGTTATGCACGATAGATTTACCAGTATTCTAGTTGCCTTTAGGAATTTATATGAAATCTTGGTGATTGAGGTGTAGTATATCTTTTGCAACACTAATTATTTCTCCTAGCTTCAATTTTAAGAACTTGGGTAAATCAGTATGTTTTAAGGTCATCTAAGAAAAATATATTGCTGTTGGATAAGTTATTTCCTATTGATTAACTGCTGAATTTCTAACTTACATGCTCCAATATAAACATTTTTCAAGTATATACTGCAGGCCCTTAGACCATTAAATATCTCCTTATATGTAGTATATCTTTTGCAACACTAATTATTTCTCCTAGCTTCGAGTTTAAGGAATTGGTAAATCAGTATATTTTAAGGTCGTCTAAAAATTGATAAGAAAAAAATATTGCTGTTGGATTAGTTATTTCCTATTGATTAAATGTTGAATTTCTAATTTGCATGCTCCAATATAAACATTTTTCAGGTATTTAGTGCAGGCCCTTAGACCATTAAGATCTCCTTGTATATTATGTGGTTCTATTTCCTGACGTCTTCTCTTTGCTGTGTTTTTTGATTGATTGGTAAATTTCAATTTTGTTGCAGCACATTCTCTCTTGGAACAAAGTATGGGCAAAACTAACTCAGCAGAAACTGGCATTCAAACTGACTCGAATCCAGCTGGTCCCAGTACTAACAAAGGCAAAAGTGTGAATGTTCTTGTTACTTCAGGATCGCTGGTTCCTAGTCTTGCCAAATGTTTGCTTTACAGATTGGATGATGTTATCCCTGCTAAAAATGGTTTGTCTTTTCTCATCATTACTTCTTATTTATTGCCTTTTTACGGCAGTCTTGAATCAATCCATGCCATAGATCTATTTTGAAGCTTTGAAGCAAGCAACGTGTATGCTAAATATGTCAATGAACATTCTTATTCTAACCTAAATAGCCATTCTTTTAGTCATGCAATTTGTTTAATTACTATATTTGTGTACCTAGCTAGTTCCTCTTTTATGCAACGGGCATGGCAAATATTTTCTTGCGGATGACTGGTAAAGCTATTTTTTTCACTCCAGTGTACAGCTCATGGGAAGTAGGGAAGCTTCAGTGCTTTTCATGGATCGAAGAGCGGTTTAGGGGCCTGAATGCCCGCTTCTGCGCGATTGGCGACGGGCCAGAAGAATGTGCAGCTGCAGAAACAATGAGATGGCCATTTATTAAAATAGAACTGCGACCTAGTAGCCCTTACAGGTTCCCAGGTCTTACTATGAAAATCGTTCAGGGCCGAATCGATGCAATTTACGGCCTACCTGATGACGAAGTGGAGGATATTTTTGCTACAGAAGATGAAGTGGAAGACATGACGGACTGAAGCGGCGGCGCATTGATTATGCCGGATCACTCTTTGCAGCTTAAGAGCTAGTAAAAAATCTTGTGATCCTTTCGGTGAATTCTCTTGAAGAATTAGGCCATGCTACTTTCCATTGTCATTGTCGACTTGAATGAATGAATGAACGGAAGGCAGAATTACAAGCTTCTTCGTGCAGGAATTGTTTTGGAGTGCTTCTTGTATATAGATATCATGCCATTGTGCTCAAAGCATATTTGTACTCGATTTTTCATGCTTTGGTGAATGATGCATATGGTCATTTCTACTTCTGTATCTGTGATCGAGTTATCTGTATTTTTTTTTAATAATTCAGACAACTAAATTATAAAAATATAAAATTTAATAGGCAACAATTAAAAGGGTGCTTTAAATTATACAATCATCCAAATGGTATCTCATTTTTTTTAAAAAAAAAGTCAAAAGGATGCCCATGTTTTATTCTCAAACTATCTATTATCCAACATTATTGTAACTATCAGTAGTTGATATAATATATAGCAACTATTCGGTAGCATGTATAGTAGTTATGATTCATTATTATGATATGTAAAAATTATTATGTAGCGACTACAAAGTATAGAAGTTTTTTAGTAGTTGTTATAATTATTTTAAAATGATTTTGATAAAATTTAAATAATTTTAATCAAATTGGTAAAATGATAAATTTGATATAATAGTGCTTAGAGTTTATGGTTCAAAATTTTTAAGATTTGAAATTTAGTCACAATGTGTAAAAGTTACTCATTAGCTATCTCAATTTAGGATTTGAGTTCAAAGTTTTAAGATTCAAAATTTAGAAATTTAGCCACAACATATAGAAGATATTCGGTTAGCTGCCACAATGTATAAAAACTATTTGATAATTATTATAATGTGAAAAATTTAATACTCTTCACCAACTTAGTTAAAAAATTTTAAACTTTATCAAAATCATTTTAAATTGATTTAAATCATTTGAAAAATAGTTGTAGTAGTTACTTAGTAACTATTACAACTTATAAAAATTACTAAACAGTCGCTACATTATTATAAAAGTATTATATTAAGTATTATAGATTGTAACAACTACCTAACAATTTTTATACGTTATATAAGTTAATCGTAGTTATTATAATAGCATCTTAAATAAGAGTATTTTTGGAGTAGAATATTTGATGGGATTTCATTTTGATTTTTTTTATTACGTGTGAAAATGATGTTTGAGGGCATAGATGTAATTAGGAGAACTAGACGGACATATAAAATTTGGGTCATGTCATTTTAAGCTCTTTAAGTTTATCAGCCAATTTTGATCAAAATCGACTGATGGACCTAAAGAGTTAGGAATGATACAAAACTAGATTTTAAGTGTTTATCCAATTTTCTTGATTACACTCATGTCTTTAAATATCATTTTTATACGTCATATTAAGAGCACCAGTATTTTGAACACGAATATGTCCGGAAAATTTGATTCATATTCAAAAAAATTATTACTCTCAATATGACATATAAAATGATATTTGAGGGCATAAATATAATTAGGATAATTATATATAAGCACAAGAAATCGGTTTCATGTCATTCTGAACTCTCTAGGTCTATCAGTTGATTTTGGTCAAAACTTGCTAATGGATTTATAGAGCTCATAATGATATGAAATCAGATTTATGTGTTCTTATAATACTTCTAATTATATTTATACCATTAGACATTATTTCCATACGTCATATTAAAAACAATAATATTTTGAATACGAATAAACTTGTTTTAATTGATCGCTATAGTGTAACAATAAATTTATGACATTAGTGCTGATGAATAATGACCACGTTGATTGTTATATTGATTGTTATATCAATTCATAAGGGGTAAAAATGAAATTAAATATGTGATTTGATAATTTTAAAATTTATCTATATAATTTTGATATCTGATGATTTTAATTGCTTGATTTAATAATTTAACGAATTTAATTCATCGTGTATTAATTGTAGTCGAAGATGATTACGTTCATCTTAGTTGTCTCTCATAGTCAATTCCTAAGTTATGTAACGAGAGGTAAATTGCAAAATCAATTCATAATCGATCGTCAAGCAATTAAGGGGAGAGAAAAAAAAAATTCCTCAAAAATGTATTCTCGTAGAGAATTGATCTCACTCTATTATAACAAATCTCTCATCCTTTTCATGGTGCATTAAATTCTTTAAGACTCGTCCCCATGGGATGGATTGGTGATTAGTATGCGGGTGTTGCCATTGTGAGGTCTGGGGTCAAAACCTGGCAAAGTCAGTGTGCCCCCTCCCCAGCACTAATCACAACATTCGAGCTAGTAGTCTCTGTAATTTACCTATTCCGTATTAATCCTAAGACGGATTAACAGAGACACTGAGAATAATCGAATTGCCTTTTGCCACTATTAAATTCTTTAAGAATCCAATAACTTTCACATTCATTCATAAATCTACGTTAGCGTTAAATCAATACTCATCTATAATTTTTTTTGAAAAAATAAATTTTAAAACGATAAAATACTAAATTAAGATGAAGTTTCAGAATCCATTTTACCTCTCTTACACATCCCATATCCAAATGGGACTCATTTATATTTTTTTTTTGAAAAATTAAAATTTAAAACCATAAATTACTAGATTAAGATGAAAATTCAAAATCTATTTTACCTCTCTTACATAACCCATATCCAAATGGGGCACATAATCATTGAATATTAGATTTCTGGACTGTCCATTATGACTATTTTTCGATTTATCCTAATAGTCAGTGAAAATTTTTTTATGAAACTGAATCATCGTCCCAAATTCGACGTTACCCAACTTGACTAATCATTTTTTCCCTTTTATTATTCCCAATCAATGGATGGATAGATTTATCAATTAATTGATACATCTGAATTTATTGGGAATAATTTTATGACCCTAAATTTAAATCCTAAAATATAATTTGTGTTAAAAAAATTATCGCTCTTTTGATCAAAATTGGTCAAAACCGATGGATAGACTTAGAGAGCTCAAATGATATGAAATTGGATCCTGTATGTTTGTACAGTTCTCCTTATTATATTCATACCCTCAAACGTCATTTCCATACATCATATTGACAATAATATTTTTTTAATATTAACATGTTGAAAAAATCGTTGTTTTTAATATAGTAGATCAAATTGATATTTAAGAATATGAATACAATTAAGAGAACTAAACAAATAAATATAACATGATTCTATATCATTCCAAACTCTCTAGGCCCCTCGGTCGATTTTGGCTGAAATTGATTAAATTCGACTAATAGACCCAGAAAGCTCAAAATAACATAGAACCAGGGGGCGGATCTAAAATTATATGTTTTGGGTGGTCGTATACTAAGTCTAAGTGACGTAAATAATTATTATAATAATGGCAAAAAAATATATTAAAATAATAACTTCCTAATTTTTCAAAATATATAATGAATATTTATATGAAATTTTAAAAATAGAGAGAAGTTTTTTTTTTTAAAAAGTCTTTCAAGAGATTTAAACCCTAGATGTGCATTAAAATAAAAATTAAATTTACCATTAGAATATTTATTTTTAAATGAGTTAAATATTATATATGTTAAGAAAATACAAAAAATCTATACTAAAAATAATGTTATTAAAAAATGAGGGGGGGGGGGGCTCATGGGCCCATGGCCTCCTTGGATCCCCTGTAAATCTGTCTCTGTATATAATTAGATCTTATATATTCGTCTAATTTTTCTAATTATATCTAATTTTTAAATATCAAATTGACCAATTATATTAAGAGTAACGTTTTTTCTTAACATGAATCAGATTTTTCGAGCACATTTGTATTCAAAACTAATTAATTCAATATAGTATGTCAACTTTATATTTCAAAGCATAGATATAAACAGGAGAATTAGATGTATATAGAATATAGTTCTATACCATTCCGAGCTCTCTAGTCTGTCAGCCAGTTTTAATTTAAACTTGTTGGTAGACTTAGAAAGTTCAGAATGATATGAAACAAAATTCTATGTGTTCGTCTAATTTTCGTAATTATATTCATACTCTTAAATATCAATTTGACATACTATATTGATAATAATATTTTTTGAATATAAATAAGATTTTTTAATCAATTGCATAGTATCACAATCGATCCTGGATGGATTTTACTGTGTGTGCTGATTAATTGAATTGATTACTATATTGTAATAATCGATTAGGATAAATGTGATGAGCTAAAATAGATATGAGAGCTGTGTTTTGATAATTTTAAAACTTAAATATATTATTTGGGTATTCTAAAATTTTATTGGTTTGATAATTTGCCATTAATGGAATGTATCAACTTGCCACTTTTAAGGCATCTCCAATGGGATTTTTTCTTATTTCTTCATCTTTTTCATTTCTATATGTCATCAAAGTAAAAAAAGCTGGGTTTTATTTGTCAAATCCAACTCCTTAATCTCTTTCTTTATTTTCGACGGGGCCCCAAAAAAGCGAAATCACACATCACCGCTCGAGATGTCTTAACCAGGAAAATAAAAAACGAACAAAAAAAAAATTAAAAATATCAAACGTTCCCACTCGTTAAAACTCACAGCTGCACCGTCGGACGGAATCATCCTGGCCCATTGGAGACGGGATCCTATGTCCTAAAAAGATTCCTTTTCCCTTTATCTCATTCACCTTATCTTATTCACCGGCGATGACCGACAAATCATTTGATCGTCAATCGGACACCATCGGCGATCTCTGATCCCCGTCCCGAACAAAATTATACCTTAGGGGTATGGTGAACTCGTTGGGGATCGTCGCAATTCCGATATCATAATATTCACCGTCGAATCCGACGAGATTGTAATGTGACGATTTCGACCAATTCACCATTATCTCAAGATATCGTTTGATTCGAGACGACAATAAAAAATTATTAGTGGTGTCCGATCGTCGATCGGACGACTCGCCGGCTATCGTTGACGAGTTTGAGACGGGCGGGATAGAGAAATTCGGGACAAAGGATCCCGTTCGGGCCCATCGAGGGGCATATCCTCTATCCCAAAAAAATTTCTGTCCCACTTGTCCCGCTTCCGATGACGGTTGGCGAGTCATCCGATCGTCGATCGGACATCACCGCTGGCTTCCGCCCGTCGTCCTAAATAAAACTATATCTTGGGGGCCCGATGAATCCGTCAGGATTGCCGTAATTGTGATCTCGTCAGACTCTTTGTCGAATCCGACGAGATTGCACTTGCAGCGATTCCGACAGATTTACCGTTCTCCTAAGATATCATTTAATTCGGTATGATAATCAAAATATATCAGTAATATCTGATCGATAATCGAACGATTCATTAATCGTCACTATAGATCGGGATAAACGGGACAGATGCTTTACGGGACAGAGGATCCCATTTCTGGCCCATCGCCCACGCGGTCTTTTCCTTCGTCTTCAAGTGACCGTGTCGCTAGTCAACTAACATGCACGCGGAGCTCAATAAACAAAACGGCCGAAATATGTTTTTATTATTTTAAATTCATTGTTCAATTCAGACGCTGTCTACTAAAGCCAGAAAATCCGCGTTATAGCATACTTTAGCCTGAATGAAGTCATCCCTCCCCCTCCAACTTTTTTTTTTTTGCAGCATCGAAAATTTATGTTAGATAATTCCGACCATGTTTGACGGAAAATCATTTATTTTAAAAAAATTGACTAAAGAGGGCCCCTTAAACTTATAGTCCTAAGTCACCCTAAATCAGTTGCCTCTGACATTAATCGAAATTATAGAGTATTTAAACTTCGTAAAGAGCTTCTACTATTAAAGTTCATTATAGAGTAAATTTTATTTAATTTTTAGAAATTAGAGGACCGGACTGCATGTAAAGTCTGCACTAATTAATAAAAGAGAGTAACATTGGAATAATGGAGGACTAGATTTGGTTAATAATGAAAATGGGAGTTTGTTTTGGTCATTTTGCAAAATTAACTACGCGTCCTGGTACGGTGAAATGATAGTCTTTTGGCGTTTTCCCATTCTCCTGCTGGGTACCTCGTCGAGGTCGCGCTCTCTCCGCTTTCTAAACCCTAATTCCGGCTATCGATCTTCCAACTCTGGTACCGACATCCTACTCCTCAGTCATGTCGCGAGTAACGGCTCCCCGGCCGCCTCGCGGAGGCGCCGGGGCAGCCCGCACCGTGCCGGAGAACTGGGAGCGCCTCGTGCGCGCCACGTTGCAGCGGGAGCAGCCTCGAAACGTTGGACAGGTCCCCGGCGGACGTCCCTCGGAGGGGATAGCCGGCGGTCGCGCCCTTCCTCCGTCTCTCGTATCCACCAACATCGACCAGATTCTGCAGGCCGCCAACGAGATCGAGGACGAAGATCCCAACGTCGCTAGGATTCGTGAGTTCTTTCTGTTCTTTTGGTTATGGTGTTTAAAGTAGTGACATTTAGTGCGGGAAATGCGTGTTTAAGAAGCCTATCTACCTGTTACCAACTTCGGCGGGCTGGTCCATAATCTAACATCCTGTGGTTTAGTTTATGCTCGAACGTCTATTTTCTTTCTAAGTCTTAAAGCTTACTGTTGTCTTAAGGCAGGCTCCTCATATTAATCTCTCAAGTGTTAGTTGAAATCTTATTGGACTTAGAAAAGTGCCCACTTTAATAATTGCATTCTTGTCATAGCCTCATGGTATTATTTTAAGTCACACAGTAGAGTGATAATTATATAGAATGACGTGTTGGTTCATTTTCTAAAGCCATGAAATATCTTTGTGTCACCGATAAAGTTAAGAAATTCCTTTCCAATTCATCTTTCGTAATTTTGTTGAGCCTTTTATTGTCTACTTGCTATGCATTTGCCTGTTTTCTCTGTGTTATAGTTTGGGTATACTTACAAAAACAGAGACAATCAAATGTTTGCTAGCAGCCTTTATTTAGGCGATTATACAACACTGAAGTGTATGGTTTCGTGCATTTCCCAAAAACTGTATCTTGCAGTCCTGACAATGTTGTTATATTTTTGTTGCTTTTCATGCTAATCATTTTATTAATAATCTTGGTTATGGGTCTTGATTTCCACATGTAGTCTGTGAGCAAGCATATACAATGGCCCAAAATATGGACCCTAGCAGTGAGGGAAGGGGTGTTCTACAGTTCAAAACAGGTTTAATGTCTGTTATTAAGGTAATTAGCATAATCTTACCTCTATGTTTGTGATTGCAATGATATTTGGCAATTGACTCAATCCACTATCAGATTTTCCTGTCAGAGTTTATATTTTCCATGCACTACAATTTGCTGATCTGACATGAAATATGACAGCAAAAACTTGCTAGAAAAGATGGAGCACCATTGAATCGCGAACATGATATTGAATATTTGTGGGAATTTTACAAACGGTTTAAGAGGCATCAACGAGTTGATGATATCCAAAAGGAGCAAGAGATATGGCGAGCATCAGGAACCTTTAGTACAGAGTATGCTCTTCTCCTTTTGTTTGACATTTAAAGGTCTAATTATTTATTCCCAAACGCTGTGCATGACAACTCAAGAGGAATTTGTTCTGTTTGTTTTGGAATAATTTGTTCCTTTTAATATAGTATGTTTGTGCATTTCAACATTCTTTTTATATAGATGCTCTAATAGAAAGAAAGTATAATTATGTTTACGAGGAAGATTAGTGGCAATGATAGTTGGATGATATATTGATGCCTGGGTGTTAAACAATGTTCTTCTTTGTGCACTATGGTTTATTTAGAAGGAAAAAGATGTACAAAAGAAACGATTCCTACCCCATATGTGAATGTTATATATTTGTATGGCTAATTCCCCATTACCAATTCCTAGTTTTCAATGATAACAAGTAGTCACTTTCATTTGAGTATATATCCTTTCCTCTTTATACTTCCCCAAAATAAGGAAAAGGAAATCTTGGTCTCAGTGCACCCATCTTAGGTATTAGAGCTATATTTTGAATTTCTCCTATCATATCACTTAATCAAAAGTGTTATTAATTTTATACCCCAACTGTTCATATCTGACTGCATTTCTGCGCGGTACTATGTTGAAATTATACCATTCTCGTATAGCATTAAAGCCACTGAATTTTACTTTGAACTTTTGTTAAAGATGCATGCTACATTCCACAAAATTTGCCATGTTACATCTAAATGTAATAGTGTGCATGATTTTAGCATATATATTAATGAAATGAAACCAACATGACTTCATCTCAGCATACATTGTAACCTGTGCCGATGTGTGCTGAACGTTGGCTTAATACCATATTAAAATTGTACCATTCTTGTAGAGCACTAAAACAAGGACACTGGACGATACTTTGAACTTTTGTTTTGGATGATTACTACATGTCGTACCGCATCTAAATTATAAATGCATTTGATTTTAGCAATTGCAGCATCGTTATGTAAATGCAAACAAATGACTGAAGTTTCTTCTTCACATCTGATAACTCAGTTCAGGTAGAAAATATGGAATGTGCACAGAGCTTGATTTATTGCAATTTGCCAATTCTAGAAGGATTTTTGTTTTTAAATTTGAGCTTCAACTTTCATAAATCATGAATATGGACAATTACCGTATTAATGATTTTTTTGCTATCCAATTTGCATATTATTAAGTGGCCTTATTTAAAGACATGTTGATTTTTTAAAATTCACTTTGCATTTAGCAAGTTGATTGAGTAATATATCTTTTGTGTTGCCAAACTGCTTGTAATATTGTGTAACAGTATCTGTGTAAATTTTGTGCTATTTTAGTGGCTTTCTTCCGTATTCTCTATTTCTTCTTGCCAACTTGGGAAAATTTCAGATTGCCTGATGAAATGCAGTCCTTTTTGTTACTTTTCTTTAATATTTGGGAAGTCTCAATTAGCATGAAGTTGCCTTTCACAAGTTTCCTTTGAGGTTCAATTCTAACACAAATGACCAATTATATTCAATATTGTTGGTAAAGGAGCAACATAATTGTGCTGATTTTGATTAAATCAAATTGGAAATATAAACTTGATGGCTTAGTTAGTTTGGTAATTTTGAAGCTCCAGACTGATAATGTGGTCAAAATTGACGTGCCATTTTGAATTGCCAGTTAATACTGTCCCTATGTTGTCCCTTTTACTTCTCATTGTTTGCAAGCATGTGCTATGTATATAGTTCATTGCCTGTTTTCTTCAGCTAGCAATAGATAGATCATAGCTTTCTTCAAATGTTTTATTGCTGCTATATTTTCACTCATTACAAATTAATCATGAAGTGAGGCAGCAGTTATGATTTGTAGTTGTTTTATTTTGTCTTGTCTTTTGTTCTAACCAGGATAGGAGCTAGAACTCTTGAAATGAAAAAGGTTTATGCAACTTTGAAGGCATTGCTTGATGTTTTAGAGGTGCTAATTCCAGAGTCAGATACTTCTGAACTTGGTAGACGCATTAAGGAAGAGGTATTTTTTTTTTCAAGGATCAAACTGTATCTGAAGTCCACATGATTTGCTATTTTGCTCTTGTAGCCTCATTTTTAATAAGCAGAAAGATAATGTAAAATAAGATGACCATGACCTTCACCTTTGATGTCAAAGGTCAAAATAGCTGTTAGTCTGTAACTATCCACAGGTTTAGATACATAAGCAAAACAAACAACCCAGTTGCCCTCTTTCATGGTATCATCCATTCTTATCTCATCAAAATTTTTAAATAAGTCCTGATTGCTTTGAAGTAAATTAATTTCAGGCCATGGAAATGCTTCATCTCCTGGAGAAGCATGCCTTTCACAGTGTTGACCTTTTTCACTTCTTGTCCTTTACACATATCAAACCTCTAAATGGCAATGTTTTGCATTCTGTCGTGGCTCTTCTATTTGCATAAGTACCTTCACAAAACAAAGGCACAACATCATCGTTTCTTATAATAACAGTGTAGCTAATAAAGAATATAAAGTCAACGAGTCATGCTTTTGTTTCGCACTGCCTGGGCCTCTTATTGTTTCTAGCAAGCCTGTGTTGGTGTCAACTCAAGTTTAGCAGCTGCACTGCTCGTCCCAAATTCGATAATAAAATAATTATAAAATAATAAAATATGAAATGCTTAAATAAAAATTGCTCAGTTTCGTAAACATTCTTGAGACTAATTTTAGTATATTTTAAAATTATTTTAGGGGAAAAGGGCAATATATAAGTTCATTAAAAGAATATAAAAATAGCTTATTTGCAATGTTAGAACTGCAGGTTGATTCACAGATTGTGCCTTAAGCCTGGTCTTGACTGTGCCTAGAACAGCCCAAATCTGGTGCATGCAAACTCACTGCTAGGTCTTGATTGACCAGCTTTAATTGTCATAGTTAGATAGAGCTTGCAAGTACCTTCAGTCCTAGAAAAGCCTAGAAAGTAAGAGAAGGTAGTGGTTTTACAAGTTACTCCACTCTACAATTATAATTTTCCTTTTTTTTATTTCACTTATGTTGTTTGCCATAGGGATAGCTGTGATATTTTTCTGTGTGGCGATTTTTAGTTGTTGTAATGTGAAATCATCAAACGAGGTTGTAGTTTTCTTGCTTTTGAGGCTGGTGAATTTCTTTTGGCTGTTAGTTAAAGATATTCAAGACTCATCCAGTGTTACGGTTATTTCCTCTTCCTTGAGGATATTTCAGGTAAAAAAAATGGGGAAATCTGATGCAACATTGAGAGCAGAACTTACCCCATACAATATTGTACCTGTTGATGCACCCTCTCTAACTAATGCTATCAGTTTCTTCCCAGAAGTATGTACCTTCTCCTCTATATTGCTATGACAGTTTTTCTATAAGAGAGTAAAAATGTATGATACGGATGCAACATGTTTGTTTTGTAATATAGATACTCCTAATTTTAGTTTTTCATATTATGAATTTCTGTATAAATGTTTAACTGCTGATGCTGATAGACTTTTTCACTACAATTCCTTTTACAATCTGGTTCGACTTTGGTTGGTTCTTGTGTCAGTCATTGTTGTTATGCCTTGACACCAAGCTTTTTCCTCATGCTGATTTATGTTTTTGTTTAGAGCATTTTTTTTCCTGAGGCATAATACAATAGTCTGATGGGGCTGTGCTGGTTATAATAATTGTTCTAAATCACCTACTAAATCACCTATTACTCATGACTTATGGGTCTTTTGTTGCCATTCATTCATTGAACTCCGTTTTGCAAAATTCCAAGTCATTTGATCCCACTTTGAATTTTTTTTAAATAGGTTTTCTTTGGTTTTAGTTTTCCTTCATTCCTGTAACTCAAGTTAACTCAACTTTGTCTAGCAATAAAATGTATTGATCATCTTTGAATATGCCAATACAGTCTTTAACTTGTTCGCAGCCCGTCAAGGTCACCCATCTGTTAGTGAAGAATGACATTTCCTGTTTTCTCTCTTTTAATAACTTCACATTCATCCCAACTTTTGTCTATGTTACATTGTTTTTTCATATGTTTTGTTTCACTATTACCACGAATTTAACTCAAAGCACGATTAGTCATATCTCTATCTAATAGCATTTCTCTTTATCCCAGATGAACGTGACGATCACTTGACCTTTATGCTCTCTTTATCTTCAAACCTTTATCTTGTAATGGTGTTTTCATTATTCTCTTCGTTGTTGAGTAACAGATTTAGAATCTTTTAATAGGTGTGTCTGTCCAACCAAACTCACTACCTAATAATGTCTTCCACCCAAATCAATTCTGTGAGGCGGGCCTTGGTGCCGAAAGGAGGGACCACTCCTCTCTTCTAATTAATGAATAAATAAAATAATGCTCAAATAGTGTGTCTCACTTATGTTGGGGAGCTGACTCTCATTTATCCTCTCAGTTAGTTTTAAAGTTGGACTAGACTCAAACTTAGCATGGTCTCCTTTTGCTATTGATTCTGCTAAGGCTGTTCCTTTGGTTGTGGTTTCTCTTGATAGTAGAACAGGCAGATTTAGATAATTGATTTTAGAATATTTTTAACCCTCATTTATGAACCTCATGCATGAGGATTATCTGCACAGTGAACCTAACCAGAACTTGCCTTTTCTTTTATTGTTAAAAAAAAATTACATTTCATATATTTAATTTTTTTAACTTAAAAACCCTTAGTTTTTTTAGAACTTATTCATGTAGGTAGGGTTTTAAATCTGGTATTTAAATTTTCAAAAATATTTAGATTTATTTAAAAATTTGTTTAGATTGATTGGGAAATTTGTTAAAGGTTTTGGATAATCAAGTCATATTTTTACAAAAATTCTATCTCATTACCCAGCAAATAAAAACAGTTAGGATCCCTTGTATTGAAATTTTTTTTATATAATAATATTTTCCTCTTTGGTGAGATGGGATATGCAGTTTTTTCCAGTGCAGTATCTTCAGGTTGCATCAATTAGTATAGATTCAAGTTCGTGATATGGTTTCAGTACCCTGACTCCCTTCGACATTTGTTATTGATTCAATTCTGTTCCATCTAAAATCTTGTTCTGGTTTAGCATTCATTTATTTTTGTCCATTAATCCCTAGGAAGAATTTTTCTCCCAATGTCCAGTCTCTTTTCTTTCAGCCTCATTGCCCTGTGGTTCTTATCGCGCATCTGCAGCATTAAACACTGTCCTGTGCTCGATTACCTGCGGCCTTGCCTTTCTCTCTGTTCGCAAATCCCTGTGTTCATTTTGGCCTGACTACTCAAGGTCAACTGTTAGCTAACCCACCTAAATTTCTGTAGTCGTTATTGCACCTCTCCCTTCCATCCTCGGTGCTCCTAGGCCACTGACCTTTTCTGCTTTCTACAAACAAGAAGGGGCTATAGTATTCCATCGCTGCCTACCAAGACTCTGTGCCGCACAATTCCTATCTGTCTCACTCCCTGCTAGATTAAGAAGAGATTAAGTGGGTTGTGGACAACATCCACTGCTCGCTACCACATGACATTCTACACCGGCTGCTCATTCATCTTAAGCAGGAGCTTGCTACTTTCTCTGTCCCTACGCCCAGTTTCATTTTGTTCCAAATCCATCAACATCGCTGATGCACCAATGTTGCTACCCTTTGTCTGAGATCTTATTTGAGAGGTCTTTGTACAGATTAGTCCACTAATCTATAAATTCACAGTAGGCCCTCTATTTTTCAAATTTATAACACCAAGATTTAACCTTATTCAATGAAGACATCCTCCATTATCAAGACACTTGCACGACAAACTTTAGCAACATAATAGCCTCGTATACTTTAGTAAATTCATTTCTCTTTCGAAAGTTACTTTTAATTTAATTTTAGTCGGGTGTTAATTTTTTGCATTTACATAGTTTTCTCATCCTTTTTTTTTCTTTCCTTACCACATAAAAATTGTTTTAGCCTTTGTTTTCTTGTCATACCCACATAGTTAATTTATCTTGAAAAAAATATATCATTTTAGCCATTTATTTATACCCTTGGTTTACTAGTGCTATAATTTGTACAAGTAGCATGATATACCAAACCAACCATAAGAGATGTAGCTACTAGGTGTAGGTGTATGATTCTTTAAATCAAATGTGATGACTTAGGAAAATGAGCTTAAATCATTCTTCAATTGGAGCCAAAGGTGATAAAGCTCACCCATCCTTCAAGAAGCTTACTTTTCACCTAGAGGCTAGACGTAATTGGTGAAAATTGGAAATTGTCTTAATTCCAAACTTAGAACAATACATAGGATCCCAACTCCAATTTATACACTACTAACACACGACTTATTCTTCATAAAATAATAAACTTTTCTAATAAAAATCCTAAAAACTCCAATAATTTTTTTTTTCCTAAAAAAATAGATTCTCTCAAAAGCATTATGTTTTCCTACATTCCCTCTCAAGTTGCTGAATAGATGTTTTTCATTCCCTACTTAGATACTAGGGTTTAAGGTGTCGTGCAGTGCCGGGCGGCACCAGCGGAAAATACCGTTTCGCTGGACCACCAAAATAGGCACAATGTGCCCAGCGATTTCGTGCGGCGTCATGGCGTGCGTCACGGGGCGACAGAAGGAATCACGCGACAGGAAATCGGAGGAGTTACAGCGAGGCACGACAGTAATAGGCGAGCGGCGGCGCTGAACGCCTCCGGCTTCGTCGGAAGGGTCGCCCGACACACTGGTCTCGCTAGACACCCTCGCGACTCCTCTGCCTCGTCCGCGTTGCGCGTTAGGGCTCCGGCGGAAAAAAATTTTGTTTATTAAATCTAACATTTCCCACTTTAAATCCAACTGAAATATAAAAATAATAAAATAATTTATTTAAATGTAACATTTCCTTACTTAAATATTATCCTAATACAATATATAAAATTATATTTAAAATTTAAAAAATAAAATAAGTTTTATTAATTAATTTTCTGAATTTTTGTTTTAAATGTTATTTAAAAATTCTATTTTTTTTAAATCTAAAAAATTTCAAATAATTCAATTTTATTTTCTGATAATTTTTTATTTTTTATTATTTTTCTGTTTTATTATTTAATTAATATTCTAATATTTTTTATCATTTCAAATATGTATTATTTAAATAAATAATTAATTAAGTTATATAATTATTATATATAAAGTAATATTTTGTGTTAATTTATATACTTATTGGTTATTATAGATAATATTTTTTTATCTTAGAATCAATTTAAAATTTAAATCCATGAATATTAATTATTAAGATATTAATTTTTTTTACTTTTAGGATTCTTGTTTCTAAAATATATGAAACAAAATTTTTTGTTATACAATATCTCTACCTGATATGCTTAGGAAATATCATCCATCATTTTTTATTTTAAAATGTCTCCACCTGATATGTCTAGGAAATATTATCTATCAGTCAGTTCTTATTTCAAAAATTTTGATAAATATATACTGTTAGGTTCATGATTCCTAATAAAACACTTATATTCTTGTGCATTTCTAATATATACTTTTATAGAACCAATGTTTCCATCTGATTCACGTCACTCCTTTTGGTATTAGTGAGGTAACATATTATAATGTATCAATTTTAATTCGAGTTATTAATAGATTAATTTCTTTAAAGAAAATTATATTTAATTGTTTTTTTAACAATATTAAGTTGTTCAATAATTGAGAACTTATATTAAATCAATATACAATTTATTTTTAAATTATACACAATAAACATATTTATTTAATAATTATTATATATAAATCAAAAAAATACTGAAATTGTATCGGCACGACACGATACGATACCGAAACTGTATTGTTCCGGTCTGAGACCGAATCCTCGGCACGGGTCGAGATTTTAAACCTTGTTAGATACAATACTTTGAAATGCTGAGCTACTTAATCTTTTAGTAAGTGTATATGCAAGTTGTCCATATGTAGATATATAAGGGGTACAAATCTACCCGCTCTCTAGTTTTCCCTTGATTAAGTGTTTAGCAATTTCAATATGCTTTGATCAATCATGGTGTAACAGATTGTGGGCTATGCTAATCGCAGACTTGTTACCACGATAAAGTCTTATTGGACCATCCCACTTGCTTCAAGGCTTCTAGTTTAACCAAAAGTAGTTCACACACCTTAACCCCTTGCTCAGATTTCTACCTTTGCACTAGACCACATTCACTTATAATGTTTTTTTTAAACTAAAAAATTTCTTGCCTCTTTCTGCATTGAATGAAAAATAGACTGTATTGCTTATATTCTTGGCTTACCACCTAAATTAAACATTACTCCTATCGAGGGACATTCGAGGTTTGTCTATTGATTTGTGCACAAGTCGAACTCTTGCCACTCTAACTCTTATCTGTTCTTTCCACATCTTAACTGACCCATATGATTGGGAGGATTGCTGATACATAGATAGCGCTACCTCTCCATGGAAGCACTAAAAGATATTTTTAGCACCTCACTTATTAGCTGAGTCCTAATAAGTGGCACTACAATCGTTTTCCATAGATGCACTCCTGATTGTTAACTAAATATCTTAGTTAACAGATTAACTACTAATTCGAATTGTAATTTCAATTATGGGTATGACACTCTTACCTTAATAAAAAACAATTTCCTTCCTTTCTTGTACTTGTATTTTTTTTTCTTAGCTATACTATATATGTCATAGGGTCTATACTATATATGTCATAGGGTATGTATACATATGCGTAATTACTATGATCCATATATATTTATATATTATATATATGCTCATATATATATGAGCATATATATAAGTAATTTAATTATATATATATGATTAAATTATTTATATTTTAAATATATACTTATGTGAATCCACTCTACACTTTGTCTGACTTCCCTACTTGATGGGATCATACTCTTCTAGGTGGGGTAGAATAATGTAGTTAGCCTTTTAATTTTGTTACTTTAAAATTTAAAAAGATTGTTTAGATTTATTTTGGAGATCGTTTGCAATTATTGAGGAGTTTGTTAAAATTTATGGATAAGAAAGTCTTATTTTTACAATGAATTGATATAAAAAGGATTAGGATGCCATATATCAAATAATCTTTCAGTTTAACAGTCTTTTCTACTTTGTTGAATTAAGTTGTTTGGGATTTTGCAGTGCGATACTTTGATGATACATCTCTTATTTTCACTATTTAAGTTTAAGTTTGTTCTATAAAATATTGCCAATTAGCATATTGAAAATACCAGAAGTTGTTTGTCTTAAAATATGTTGCATAATTTCATTTAGTATTATTGTAAAAGATACCACTTATAATAATTACTGGATAAACTTTCTACAATATTGTAGTTGTTGTCCAGGAACTTTAGTGCTTACACTAAGTCAATAAAATTGTGCAAGTCTTTCTGAAGTCTCTTATTTGTCTTATTAATATCCTCCGCCTTGATCTTCCATGGACACATCCAAATTCAAATACAAACTTTTATTGTTGTCTAATTCTTCTTCTACCACTTTACTAATTCTTCTTTCTGTAGGTTTCCTTTAGTTTCATACTTTGACACATTGACATAATTCCTATATAGTCAGAGTCACTTTATGTTTATTAACTAATAATAGAAAACTTTCCCTAATTTTTTCTTCTTCTGATTTTCATTCTTATAAAATTAGTTAACCGAACTATGTCTGATCTTCTCTAAACTTTAATGGATATTACCACTTCATAAACTTTTATCTGTACTTTATTTTTTCTTGGCCCATCTAATCTCAAATCAAATTCATAATTTTCTAAACCTCCCACTGTTATACCAAGTTTAGAATTAATTGATTATTGACAACCTAAATTACCGAATTAGAACCTATAAACTTATATTGTTGTCCCAACAAAAGGACATAATATACAAAGTTATGATAGGAATGTGAAACATAAGTGTAGAGTTTTAAGCAAGAAAGCTGATCTGTGAGAATAATAGGAAATTGAATAGGTGAGTCGATTGAATGGTAGGATTGTAAAAATGATCTTAGAGGAAAAAATGGTAGTTGATTTACCGAGTGATGATAGAAATTTAATTTGTGTTAAGAGTGGATTTAAGCAGGATTAAAATTTCTTTTTATTGTTGATTTTGCATTACCAAAGCTTAAGCCATTGGATGGCCCAATCTATGCTGATATATGTTGGTGTTGTGGAAGTGGTTCAGATTGATAGTGGGAAGAGGTGAATAGTGATTCTGCTATTAAAACTTCCTTTTTCTCTTTCTGACTGCTTAGCAAGGACACATATATTAATATAATAAATAAACATGTAAAGGAAAACGTGATATAATTATTTACTTGGTTCACAACCTCAGGTTGCTATGTTCAAGTCCTTGTGCACGGAAAGCTCTTGTCCGTTATCCTTCTCTTCGGTAAAATGCTGGAGGCGGAGAAGCCTCTTACAACTTTGGAATATAATATTAGAGAAGGAAAGACAGATTAAAACAAGTTGAAGCATTATGTCTTGAACAGAGCTCCTCACCTCCTTTTATAAACTCTGCTCGAGGGCACATCACTGGAAAATCTATTCGAACAGGAAACTGATGACATGGCAGATATAACTCATCCACTCGACGGTCCTTGCTCATCTCTTCGCTAATGTGATATCCTTTCGGTCGGCCTTTTAACTTATCGATCGAAACTTGGTCAGCTTCAGATGACTTTTTTGGATATGTGGCCATGTGTCTTATGGTCACCCGACTTGAACTCCGGTCACTTGATCCTGCTTACAGCGAATCCTCGCTGTTGGATCAACTTCCACTTAGCTTTCGGACACCTGATCCTGTCGTACGGTCAACCTATCAAACTCCAGCTATAATCTGTAGACAGATAAGGATTATCCCACGCTTTAAATGACCGAACTGCACATCTGGTCGCTCGAAAGATCCTAACTCAGTTGACTACACTTGAGTCCACCTAGAGTTGAGTCTACCCTCGTCCGATTACAAGTCACTCAATCTCGTTTCACTAGCTCATCTTGTGCATGCTTCCTCCTGGCTTCTCGTGCCTCGGATGCCAGAGTACTCTTCCGTAGCTTCTCGTTTCTTGGATGCTCCGAGCCTGTCAACTCCCTTCCCGTGCCATCCTTCTCGATCGCTTGCATCAGGTACCTGTGCGTTCTCCTAAATCCATGCACACGTAGACACACATATAAGAATCACAAACAAGGCAAAATTTAACCTTATTTGATAACACATCAAAACACTCGTGGCTCCACCTCTTGGGGTTCTAACATTATGTTCATACTTCCTTGCTTGTCCCTAATGCGTGGGTGGGTGGATTGAAATTGGATCGGTCCATGCTCATTTTGTTGAGTGGCATATGTTACATATTATCGAGTTATTGACACCATAAGGATTAGTGATGGGAGCTTGTCCTCTGATACAATGTGAATCGTGACTGGTAGATCACATATAATTAAGCTGTTGAAATAAAAACAATTTTTACTGTTATTTTGTCAACATATTTAAATACCTTTATGTGTAATTTCCCAATTGTATTCTGTTTCAGAAGGAATTGTTTGACAAATCTGATGTTCCTATTTTGAAATCTTGAATTCCCACTGTATTCTTTATTTTGTATTTTTAGGAAAAGACTATTTGTCTTCCTTTTACCCATTTCTGTTTAAATACTTGATCATTGTGAGCATCATTATAGTCAAGCTAACCTGTGTTTGGCCCAACTGTTTGGGTCTGGATAAATGAGTTTTGTATAAATAGTTCTCAATTTTTTATTTTCACTCATATTCTTTCTTGTTCTAGTTTTGATGCGCTCAGCATTTCATTTATAAACGTAAACAATATGGCAGGAGAGGTTTCTGAGATTGGTAACCATTCACATGCACAGGATTACTTTTTTTCTTCTTACCCAGCTGTTCTGCTGTCCGGTTGTTTAAGTATATGCATAACTTTCTTAATACAAGTAGCCAACCTGATGATATTAACAATGCAATTTCTCTTAGCTATTGACTGTTGATGCCTTGGGTTATGAGTTCATTTCAAATCTGATATTTTTCACATTTCACACATCTTTATGTTAATGTAGGTTGCATAATCTCACATTTGACTTTTGTATTATCAAAACAATGTGTTTGACTTGGCAAAATCATATTTGTACAATGCCTTTTAAAGAAGATTCTTCTTAATCATACAGATTAAAGCCGCAATATCTGCAATTCGTTACCCTTCAGAATTCCCTCGGGTTTCTGCTAATCTTCAAGTTACCCATAAGAAAACTCTCGACATGTTTGATTTGCTACAGTTTGCTTTTGGTTTTCAGGTTTGTTGTTTACTCTCTTTCCAATTTTTTTATACTTTATTTGCTAAGAAACGAAGGGATATACCCATCTTACCTTGAAAATGTATCTGGTGGCAGGTAAGTCATGTTGGTGATGTTTTGTGTGCATCTTGACTTGTTCAATAACAAATTGTTAACAAATTGTAACTAGGCTGTATGATAAAGCCTTTGATTTGTTTTCCATTTTTACATCTATCAAGTGCAAGAAAAGTAGCAATTATACATGGTTTTCTTGAATTGTGAGACCTTGATATGATGCATGTTTTGAAATTATAATGAAATCATTGACTATGTCTTAACCTATCTTTTTCCTTTTTTACCACCAGTAATCTGACCTCCCTAGCTTTTCTTGCTTAGATCTACCAAGATTTTACTACAGACTTTATTAGTAGTAATTTTAGATGTCAATGGTTTTGAAATTTTCCAAGCTTTATTCTGCCACTTTAGGTATTCCGAAAGAAAACTTCGATCATCCCCGGCAAGAGATTATAATTTCAATTTGTATCATAGGATCTTATGATTATAGCCAGGTTCACATTGACCTAAATGTTCAAGAACACATGTAGGATCTGAATTCGAGTGAAATCACCAAATGTTTCTCACTGTTCCTAGATAGATAGGATCTTGATCCTCACAATTTTGACTTATTGGAGCACACCTGGATATTTTAGGCTTGATGTCCTTGTAGACCGAAACTTGATTATATGAGAACCCTTTTTCAGTTATAGATTGAATCCTTTTTAAGTATTGTTATGCATTCTTAGAAGGCTACTAAATAATAAAAATTTTAACCCATACTTATATTTCATTCTTTAGATATTTACTATCTCAATAATTTTAGTTATGTTTAATGATATTAATATAATGTAAAGTATGTATATGCTTGCAATATTACGGGGTATAGAACTAGAAAAAGTCTACATATAATCGAACTAGCCCATGCCTTGGAAATGAACTAGCCCATGCCTTGGAAATGCTACGAGGTGTTTGGAAAATTGGAAATGGTTGAAGTAGTTAAATAGGAGGATTGCTATGACTATAGCCCTTGGTAAATTTACCAAAGTAGAAAATTATCTATTTGATATTATGGATGATTGGTTACGCAGAGACTGTTTCATTTGTGCGGGTTGGTCTTGCCTATTGTTCTTTCCTTATGCTTATTTTGCTTTAGGATGTTGGTTTACGGGTGCAACTTTTGTAACTTCATGGTATACTCATGGATTGGCAAGTTCCTATTTGGAAGGTTGCAATCTCTTAACCATTGCAGTTTCCACTCCTGCGAATAGTTTAGCACATTCTTTGTTGCCACTATGACGTCCTGAAACACCAGGAGATTTTACTTGTTGGTGTCAATTAGGTGGTCTGTGAACTTTTGTTGCTCTTCATTGTGCTTTCGGACTAATAAGTTTCATGTTACGTCGAACTTGCTCAATATGTTCAACCCCATTTCAACTTCTCAAGAATTGTTGAAGTGCCTGCATCCTCATGAAGAATTTCAAAGCCCCCAAAACTTTGCTTATCCCTTGTACTTTGCTCCAGCTGAAATCAGGAACAAGAATCACCTGATTATAGGTAGTTTTGGTTCCATGATTGCTGACAATCAGAGACTAATGGATGGCATTTCAGTGCACAGACTCCCATTGGAGCTGCACAGTTGTTCCTCATTACCTTCTCTCCAGGCTTTCTGGTTGATGGCATGCTGAAGTATCATCTCCGACTGCTGCCAGGACTCAGGAGCAGTCATGCACTCCTGTGGATTGTTGAGCAAGTAAAGAGCCCATAGGACGCAGGGAAACATTCTTCCCCTTCGAAGATGTGGTCCTTGAAACAACTTCTTCCCCTTCTCCCAGATGCCGTATGATCCCTCCTATTTTAGGTGATCAAGTGCGAAATGGGGGCACTAGTTTTAGCCCATTTCCCTGAAGCCCTTGAAGAGTTAATCNTCGAACAAGATAAATCTACAAGATAAATCTACGAGACTCGTTGGAAAGGGAACAGCTCGAGTGGATCTACCCAAAGAGGAAGCCCGGACTCCACGCTGCGATCCGCTAAAACGTTCGCGCTACCGAACCGCCCGCCGCGATTTCACATCTACCAAATCCACCGCCTGCCAGTTCGATCTCTTCCTCCTCCAGTCCTCCTCCTCCCTCCTTCTCCTCCTCCTCCTCTCTCTCTCTCTCTCTCAGGAAGAAGGCGGACGCCGAAGAAGGAATTCAAAGCCCCGTTAAATCCGATCCAGCGTCGCCGAGCACTCGTTTTATTACCTTTCTCTGCACTCGACGTGACGGCGTCACGAGGCGTTAGACGGCGTCAGGGGCGGCGTCCACAGAGCGTATAAAACACGGAGGACAAACTTTCGCTTTGCTCCCTATTCGTATTGTAATATCATTTATACCATTCAAAGTTCCAAAATCACATTTTATCATATACGAGTAACAAAATCTTTTAAAACTAAATAATTGCTTTGTTTAAAATTGAATTTGATTGAATTTTATTGTCGAAATATGTCTAATTTTATCGGCTGAAATATATTTTTTTTAAAAAAGGAGAAATGGAAAATCTAGGGAATAAATATTGATATTTTTCAAACTAGTTGAAGAGAAGTGACAAAGTTGATAATGTTTTAGGGTGCGATGTGAAATGGTCCTAGAAAGGTGCTCGGTGCTCCCCCGTGTTTACTTTCGGCTGTTGCAGGTGCTCAGATCCGCTGTTTCTTCCAGGACAAGATTACGAATAGCTACCTACTGGTCAAGATCGCACATGGTTCCTGCAGGTTTGGCGACTTACGGCCGTTGGGACGCTGCTCCGTGTCCTCGGCTCGGTCCTCGTGGATTGAACCTTCGTCCGGTTCACTTTGTTGGCCGTCAAGTCAATGTAAACCGGCTTTGCCATTCATTAATTGCTTGTTTTAAACAAAATAACAATGATTAGCTTGAGTTTAGTAACATTTTCATAACCCCAGTGCAATTTGCTAAATTACATATGAATTCCATAAAATTTTGAGAATCAAATAAGTCTCCACTCTTGTCTTAATTTCATGCTGCAATGTTAATGGAAAGAAATTATTCTTAATCTCCTATTCATATAACTCCAAATGATATTGTTTGATTTGGTTCTAAATTTACCTTTGGATATTTTTTAATCCATCTTTGAGATTTTCTAAATTTAATATTATATTATTATTTGCCTATGATATTTATAAATTTGATAAGATATACATTGATAGTATAATTCATAGACTTTTTTTTTTAGATGCTTCGAATTGAATATGTATTAAATTTATTCTTTTAAATTAATGAGTTATTTAAGTTTGCGTATGATCCTGTCCTAGTTTAGGTATAGTTTGGTCGGTCTACATAACACTATAGGGAGACATATCATTGCCAGAAAAACTCTGACAATCCGACATGGCAGAGCATGAAATGAGTGTCAATCGGGTAGGGACGCTTGATCGGAAGGTTAACTAGATATAGTTTAAATTAGCCCTAGCGAGAGATATCGAGTGCTCGACTTAAGGTCATCTAGTCAACACTCGGTCAGCAGCCAGTCAGTGCCCTCCTTGTGTTCTAATCCTATTCTCTAAGGATGAATCGGCTTGGCTAAGTATGAGTGCCTCCAAAACTCGGATTGTCCCGTGTTTTAGTCCGTATGACATTAGCTACATAGCAAAATCTCACTCGGAGCAGTCGGTCGACGCTCCGACTCAGAAATTATCGTTTTCCGAGGGAGTACTTACCCCCTGACACCATGTTGATAAAGGTAGTACGAGAGTCGGCGCAGGTCGGCTCAGGCCTGACACCGTTCGTGTCCGAATCGCAGATATCCCACTGACACAATACTGATAAGTATTGTCCCGTGTTTTAGTCCGTATGGCATTAGCTACATAGCAAAATCTCACTCGGAGCAGTCGGTCGACGCTCCGACTCAGAAATTATCGTTTTCTGAGGGAGTACTTACCCCCTGACACCATGCTGATAAAGGTAGTACTAGAGTCGGCGCAGGTCGGCTCAGGCCTGACACCGTTCGTGTCCGAATCGCAGATATCCCACTGACACAATACTTGTCTGACAAGTTCTGGCAACCCGACGTTCCACGATGCCCCTGCCCATGTCAGAATGGGCGGTGTCGGTCGGCGAGCTGACAGTGACCCCATATCATGTCCCCACATAAGATAAAATATGGCAGAAGTGGGGCGGAGATTGTCGACTCCCTCGGCTATATAAGGGGGCGTTTGGTTTGTCTTATTTTTCATTTTCATTTTCCAGAAAATCGTATTTTCTAGTTTTCTGGAAAATGACTTTTTTTCATTCTCCAGTTTTCCAGAAAACGCTATGTTTTTTTCTAGAAAACAAAGATGGAAAATGCAAACCAAACATATTTTCTAAAAAACCATATTTTCTACATAAAATGAAAATGAAAAATAGAATGGAAAATGCAAACCAAACGCTCCCTTAGACTCTCCTCACTTCATACGCAGGGATGTGCGCGATAAGTTTTTTGCTACAGTTCTTCTTCAGCTTTCATTTTCTCCATCGGACACTGACTTGATCGTCGGAAGACCTTACTGAGGAATTCTCCCGGTGGATTGCTGACGGTCATCTTTTTTATAATTTTCGGAGCCAGCAGGAGTAGTTCTCGAGTTCAGCTCACTCTTGGGAGTCCACCTCGCTCTTCAAGCCTATTTAATTGATGAAGCAAATATCAAACGAATATAAAAAGTTGTTATCAATCTGAACATAAAATCTCACCATCATTTGGGGTGATTTGTAATTTGCTAAAATTTTGAAGGTAAATTGAACAAGTTAATAAATTTTAGAGGACAATCCAAAAGCTCCTCGAATAAAATAATACAATAAAGCAAAAAAGGAGTATTAACTTTATTTATAACACATCGGAAATCGGAGAAAAGCGTGTCGGTCCGCCAAACCGGTAACCGACTGATCCTGTCCTAGGTGGCGGGTCCCACTGCATGCGAGTGTAACGTCCAATCACGATGCTCGTAGTAGTGTGGGTGACCGATCAAAAGAATCCGCGGAATATTTTTAATGTGTTTTGGAGAATGGTGATAACGCCACGCCCTTATTTTAAATTCAGCACGTCGGCTTGCCCACGGAAGACAAAAGCCGGGAACAAAATAATAAATAAACAGTCGGCAGGTGGACGCCCTCGCCATCAAAGTTAACAAAGGATGAAATGTCCAAATTGCCCTTTCACGTCAAATTAATTAAGGCTATTATTTATTATAAAATAAATTTTTAAAAAAATGCTAGAGAAAATGACAATCTCTCACTTTTATTTTTTTTTAAAGAATTGTCAAATATTAATAAATATCATCATGCATGGAAAAAGGAGGAAGAATAGAAAGTCAAAGTTAATTGACTCAATCTAGTTTAGTTAACCTAAATAGAGGATATGACTTACCTAAATTAGAAAGAAAATATTCATCTATTTTACCAAAATATAATTTTTATCCAACAAATAAATCGTAAATCGTAAACCCTCCCTATCATTTTTGAAACTAACTTGATAACTAAATTTGCATCCCACACGGGGATTCATGGTTTTAAAAACGAATTAAATCTAAAAAGGTCCAACTAAAGTTTTTTTTTAAAAAAAAACACATTTACTATTTTTAAATTTATATATTAATTTAAACTTAGTGGGTTCATTGACAAGTCAAACATAATTATACTTGTATTAGCCGACAGAGAATTGGATCCTCGGCAGGTGCGGAAATGTATATGGAATAATCCATTACAATTAATAAGATAATTATCTCAACTAATTAAAGTTAATCATATAATTATGTCAATTATTAGAGGTTAGTGCTTCAATGAGACAGATGATGCCTATAAAATAGTACCTCATAAAGAATCTAATGGAGCATATTGTAGGAAATTAAGGCAATTAAGATTATTCACTCTTTTTCTTTATTCTTTGTTTTAATTAATAATATTAATTAATATTATTATGTTTGATGACACAAAAGGGATTCCTCGAGTAATTAATGTAGAGATTAGGATTATTGATTGATATATGCTAGATCGAAGTGATCTACTTGATGCTAATCTTATTGCTTAATTATATGATCAAATTAAGAGTACTTCATGATCTTAAAAGTTCGGGACTAGTACGAGTTTATGTGCGGTTATCTTGTGCCACACTCATTCGTCGATTTAGCTAGATAGGTAAAATAATTAAGCATTTAAAAGTGTCTTTTAGTTCTCTATTTTAATCAGAAGAGCGTGTGATTGTATGATCAAAGTTGTTGTGTTTGATGAGTTAGAATTGTAACAAGTTAACTCAAAAGCGGCGTAAGTAAGTTAACTTTAAGCGTACAAGGGCATGAAGCATTTGTTCGTTCAACGACTTGATGACTCGTTGCAAGGCGGGCTTAAAGATGATTAGAGAAGGATGACTTAGGATAATTGAGAGAACAAAATTTCAAGTGAAATGAACTCTAGGCCAACTTGATGAGAGGTTGAGAGCGATGAAAAGTATCAACAACCTTACGAGAAATCATGAGTGAAATTTAATATTAATCTAACTCTTTAAGCGATAGTATCAATAGATAACGTGTTTAGGAAGATAGGAGTAAATTATAAATAGTAAACTTGTTAGTCTAAAATTGGTACCACCTTCATGTCACTTAGCAACTACTTGATATACTAATACACATTTTTTCGTGTTAACAAACTATAAGGATATTTTTGAAAATTATCAATCTTTGGAGTTTCTTACAAATTATCTCTTAAACTACATGGAGCTACGAATAAATTTATGAATATTATTTTTTAAAATGATTTCTTATTCACGTTGAACGAACATAAATAAATAAATTTTACATTGTGAAATTCAAAAATTTACTCACGAACTTTGATTATTATCCACCAAAAAGAATATGCATAAAAGCCCTCGTGAGATAACAATTCTGTTTCTGCTCCAACACAGAGTGTTTCGTAGTGGGCATCGCCTTAACCGCCCCTGGAAGTCATCGTTTCCTTACCGCCATGTCGGTGACTCTACCCCGACTTCCTTCCCCATCTCCTCCGCTTCCCACGGCCGCTCGTTTCGTCGCTTTTGACTCCCGTTCTCCGCCTCCACTTTTCCTATTTTCCTCCGCGGACCGCTTGCGCTCCCTGCGGCGGTCTCGAATGATTGTCAAGATTAATTTAAAAAGTAATATTACTGTAAATCACTGCATTAGTTAATTTTGGTTTAAAAAATAAGAGCAATCATAGAGACAGTGAAAATCATAGTGAATAATATGGTATGACATAACACAACATGACATTTTACATACACACGTCCGATTATCGCTTGGACACCATCGACGACCTTCGATCGTCGCCCCAAATCAAACTATACCCTGGGGGGCACGGTGAACCCGTCGGAAATCATGCATGCAAGGTGTCACGTCATTCACTATAGTTTTCACTCTCTCATTTTCACTCTCTCAATCATTATTCAAAAAATAAATAGACAAGAAATTTTAAAAAGGAATATACATTTAATCTTGACAGTATTCTTTTATATATATATATATATATATATATATATTATATATATATATATATATATATATATATTCTTATGCGATCAATTTATTATATTTCGTCGGAGAGACTATTGGAGAATTTAAAATAAATTGAAATTATAAAATTTCAATTTAGCTATTGAGTAATCTGAATTATCTTGTATGTAAAATGCAGACTCCCAAACTGGTAACGGAAAGTGGAAGAAAAATTATTATCCATGAATATCGATATATATGTTCCATAATAGAAACAAATGAAAATTTTAATTATTCTACTAAAACTGGAATAATACAATATTCCATACTGGTAATTTATAGGCATATTATATAATATAGTATATTAAGGAAAAATGATTATACCAAAAGGAATACTTAATTCCAATATAGATAGTACGGTCTGTACTTGAAATTTAAATTAAAAAATAAATAAGGTTATTGTTATCAGGTAATCAAATATCTTTGCCAAATTTAAATTAAAAAATAAATAAGGTTATTGTTATCAGGCAATCAAATATTTTTGCCCCGAACCGCATTTCCCGAGCTAGATAAGGAGAGTTGTTGAGACTTGCATAATGCAATTTCTTTGAAACAGATTTGTCCTCCTCTACTGTGCTTCAAGGTTTCGATGAGTGTCTGTTTCTCAAGATACAACAGCGGGACCATAGGTACAACGAAACACTCATTGCTCATGGCGAACTGTATAAGTACCCAGAGTCGGCCCTGGGCCAGGGCAACCAGGACACCTGCCCAGGGCCCAATATATATATATATATATATATATATATATATATATATATATATAATATATATATATATATATATATATATATATATATATATATATATATATATATATATATATAATATTATATTGTATATTTCTAATCCCTATTTCTTATTTTTTTCCGCAGAATTCCCAACGGCAACCTCTCGCTCTCGACTCTCAATCTCATTGAAAAGTGAAAACCTTAGCATGCCCCTCGCCCTCTGATTCTCCTTAGCGTCCTCGCCGAAGTCCCTCGCCGCGCCTTCCCTTCCTCGCTGCGCCTAATAGAAAGAGATATTTTTATGTCAGCAACAGAAGCCCAAGCTCACGGCATTGTTGATCTTGTAGGGGCGGATCCTGAGGATTTCGAGGATTTTCATTGACCTATAACAATTTCTCCTGAACTTCCTATAAGAGTGCCACATGAGCAAGCTTCCAGTCTTGGCGACGGCAAGACAAGTCCTCCCTGGTCTCAATCTCTCTCGGACAGACGCGATCAAGAACGAAACGGTCGATCTGGTGAGTGATCAGATGTTGTATCTTCGTCTTGCTCGATTATCTGTTGGTTTCCTTGGGATTTTTTTGAGATTTTTTTTTGGGATTATCTGTTATTTCTTTTGGGATTTTTTTCTTTGATTCTTCTTCAATAAGGACACGTTAAAACTTAACAAACTGTATCAATTAGAAAAACTGCATCAATTAGAAAAACTGCATCAATTTTCCTTAATTTATTTATTCATTTCTTGGAAGTTTTTGGAAGTTTGTTTCAGAATCATAATTTTCTGCTATTATCTGAAGAATTCCGCCTTTTGTTTTCCTCCGGAAGCTGACAGTTTTTGCTCTTTTATGAGGTTTGAATAGCCGAGATATCCCGTCGTGTAAACTTTCCTTTTAATAAACATTAAACAAGGAATTTGGTAACAATTTACTGCTATAAATGTGATGTCGACATTGTTTGCGGAATTACTTGGACGCTTTAAGTCAATCATTCCTGCTTTTGTTTACCCTCATGTACTTAAAAAGCTTGACCATAATTCCAATTAAAATGACGAACAAAAGAGCTTCCTATTATTTTGCTAGTCTCATTACTATGTAACCTGGACAATAACAAACCTCATAAACATTGTTAAGGTGATACGTTTATTATCTTTAGGCTCGTTCAAGTATCAAACATTGAAGAGATATGTAGAGTTTGTAAATTAACTTTCATTCTTCACATATCTTTTATTCTTATATAATGGGTGTTACATGAAATTTATATTGTAAATGTACATTAAACAAATACAATGTCTACTAATGGTGATGAATTGAATATTACATTTGAAATACGATCCATGTACACCATTAATATATACTGAGTTTACATGTCTCTTTTAAACAAAATTTTCAATTTTGTTACTAAGCTTGCTGCTTTAGTGAATACAATCTTACATTTACTTGTTTGTTTATGATTTCATTTTATTTTTGTACCTTTGATGCCTGGGCTATCTTGTTCTGCTTCATCCCTAATTCAGGAGTGGGGAATTTGATGAATGAATTACTTTGGGGTTTGTCCCTTTCCAGCTTTCAAAATATTCTTTATAATAGACCCTTAGTAAAGCTCTTTAAACTTGTATTTACTACTTTAAAAATTTTAAGGGAGCTGTTTAATAAACTCTTTGTTATCAAAATATTCTTTATAAATATACTTTTAGGGGGCGCTTGGTATACATTCGACAATGGGAATGGTAATGGATTTTGATTGAGGGGTTTATGGGTTTGATGATAACCTAGTGGGGGCTAGGTTATAAAATCATGGGTATCATATCCATATTTTGATTCCAATCCCATATACCCAGCATCATAAATGGAAATGAAATAGATTTCATTCACATTCTCGACTTTTAAACCCGCTTACTAAGCGCTCCCTTAGTTCTTTTAATTTTGTTTGGAGCTGTTTAATAGTTATTCATTATCAATACTTCTCTAATCAGGACTTGCTCCTTGCTACGAAGCTTGGGGCCTTGCAACAGATGAGACTCCTGAGTTGATACCTTTGAGCCATGTCCTTGCTACGAAGCTTCGGGCACGCCTCACTGAAGTCCGCAAAAACAGGACTTGCTCCTGGTTGAGACCTGATGGTAAAACCCAAGTCACAGTCGAGTATCGCAATGACCATGGAGCTATGGTTCCTCTCCAGTTTGTGGTTACTAGAACTTGAACCTTGTCAATTCTTTCTTGTACTTAACCACATGCTTGATTTCTAATAATTTGATGTACACCATACAGCTACCTCGCTTTAGCTTTTATGATGCAACAAAGCCAATGTATACATCACGAAGAAACTTACATCCATCAATGGTCGACAACAGCAAGGTCAGTTAATTACCCCAATTAAATCTATGTAAAGGTTGCATCCTTGTGATGCTGTTCTAGATTTTGTTGTGGTTATCATGAGTGATCAAACATATTTCTTCATTTCAACTATTGGCTTTGTTGAAAATTGATTTGTGATAAAATGCTTCTTGCAGATTGAGATTTAATTCTCGTAGGACTTAATGTATCTGTAAATGAGCATGCGTAGAATTATTACTGATCAACCATGAATAGTTAATTGTACCTGTAAATGTTATAGACATTTGTTAAACAATATAGTTTATTCATAACTTCAGTGTTGACATGCCATTGTTTTTATGGTTAAGGTAGTTCTATGATTTTAGTAATTGCCTGATTCCAATGAAACTCAACAATTACTGACGGATCGGTTATATGAGCATTTCAATTATTTATAAAGAATAATAGTAAATCTATCACAAATACGATGAATGCAAACTCGAAAAAAGTAGTATTCGGATGATAAGATTTTATGATGGATGATGTAAAAATTTCTTTTTGGAAAAAGTATTATTTGGAAGATAAAATTAGGGCATAATTTATAATTTCGCCCAGGGCCTTTAGACAATAAGGACCGGCTCTGTAAGTACCCGATTACTACCGAGGGGATAATCGCCTGAGCGAGAACACACGAAGACTTGGAAACAAGCGGACGCACACGAATAAACTTGGTTCAGTCCAAATTCGAGTCCTGAATTTGCACCTCCTGCGTACTCACGTATGAGAGAGTCTCTCCCCATGTATTTGTTCACAACTAATATGCTTGTAAAATAATTTAGACCAACAAATATGTCTTGAAACTCCTAATGTGAGACTAAAGTCTTATTCACAATAAAACTTCTTTACTCTCCACCTTCCTTTCCATTCACTTATATCCAACATATTTAACACTTGATGTACGATGATTAAAGTTTTTAGTTAATTATGTATTCTAAAAATACTAACCACTCCATGAATACTTTTCGATTTATTCCGAAAAGAAATTTTCGTACAATCGAATTTCAATTCTACTATTAATCAATTTCTAAAAGTTAAATATCTGAATTAAAAATAATAATAAATTCATTATATTTGTTTACTAATTTAATTTTGTTTATTTTATTTTATTTATTTTTTAATTTTTTTTATTGAAATGGCCTTGCCTGTGCTACTTAATTTAATTTAATTTAATTTAATATTATTTTGATTGTTTTAAAACTTATTTGACCATAAATTTATTATTTAATTTTGGTCAATTGGAAATAGTACTCAATCTTTTGAAAATTCAATCGGAAATACTAGTCAATTCTCTATTGAATTGAGATTCATCTTCACTCTTATTTAGCAATTTGATCAGTTAAACTTGAATTTCTTTTTCCACATAACATTTTCATTTAAATTGAATTATCTTTATAAATGGACACTATGAGTCCGTTTGGATTCGATTAGTATGCCTCTGTTTTAATTCAAAAAGTTGGCATTTGGTCCTTAGTTTATTATTAATAATTCTTTAGACAGAAAATTTAAATTTTTTGATAATAATCTGCGGAGTACTTCTAGTAGAAAATAACTAATAAACCCAAATAACACAACTACATATCTAAAATTTTAGATATGGAGAGCTGCATATTAAATGATGAAAAAATAATAATAATAATAATATTTTTCAAAAAATATATAATGTATATTTAATTATAATTTTAGAAATAAAGAAAAAAATTAAAATTAAAGGAAAACAAAATTTACCATTAGATAACTAGAGATATCACATATCTATTTTTAAAGACGTCAATTAATATATATATTAGAAAATAAAATATTTTTATATTATAAAATAAATATATTTAGATAAAAATAATATTATTAAAAATTTAGGAAAACCGTGACTCTTCCAAATTTTTATGTAAATCTACTCCTGAAATAGCATACTTACTCATCACGCCTATTAACAAGATTCAATGCATCATGCTTGTTAACAAAGCAGTTTGTCTTTTCGTTGTCACTATTTAGAGTAGAATTTGAATAAACAATAAAGATAACATAAAATAAATATGGATCAATATTAGAAAAAAATATTTAATTCTTTTTTATTAACCTCATGGATTTAATCTCCAAGGATGGAAAAATGCATTTGAAGGATGGAAAAAAATATAAAAAATACCTACCTGTTTCAATGAGATTGGGAAAGTTAGACAGCGATTTGGTTTGTAATTTTTTTTTTGTCATTTTCTTCCTCTCATTTTTTTATTTTTATTTTTATTTTTATTTTTTCTAATGTAGTTTTTAGAAAACAAAAAATATGATTTGCTATATTTCTATTTTATAGAAAAGAAAATTGGAAAATACATTTTGAGGAGGAGGGGGGGGGGAGAATTATTTTTATGCTTTGTCATGCATTTACGAATACTTTAAAAGCATTTGTTATTCCCTCCCATATAATATACACAAATGTGAAAAACATATCAAAATCGCATGCAAATATCTTATTTTATGTAACAATAATATTTCTACCACGAAAAGATGTCTAAATTGATGTCAGTGCATATGTCGACATGTGAGTCCCATCGATAACTCCAAGACAATTCTAAAAATGCACAATGTATTAGGGAGGATATATTATTAATTTAACTAAATACATTCAGATACAATATGTATCTTAAAATAGGAAAATCACTTTGGATTGTTTAATATGTGAGGATGGACGTTATTGTGTGCATATGGTCGAATAATATATGTGCCCACTATACAAACAACTCATAGAACTTATTTACCACTTGTTACTAGTGTACAATGAATGTTGAAATCGATCTGCACATATTCAATGTCGTGTGTTGTGCCCGATGATTTGTAAGAACATAGTGACGCCTTTATCAATGGTAACTTTCTTTCCATCGTACAATAGATTCATCTCTTTTAATATTCAACAAAAATTCACAAACACATGTTTTAACATACTTAAATTGTCAAAGCAAATTTGAGAGTGTCTATCAAGTATTTCTTACATGTACATCCTTCTGATAAGAGATGAAATTCGACACGTCATTTGATAAATGTATCCAAGAAATATAGTCGTCATGTCATGAAAAAAAATCATTTAATTTTTGAGATCGATCCAAAACTATAAGCAAATTGATATCCAGGTCTAATTCATCAGATTCATCATCAGAGTTTGACATAATGACCGACAAACCAATATTAAAATCAACACACACATGTATAAAATTAACAATAGACTCATCTCAAACCAATAAACAATTCAAATTGAAAAGTTCGACACAGTCTTCAACATTAAATTCCAAAATATAAAATATGTCTTAAATATTCAAGCCACAAAATTAAACAAACTCCATAATTAAATAGTCATCATTTAGGTAATAAAAGTTATCCCCGTCAACTTAATTGGCACTATATGACCCTACACGTGCTCAAGATTGAGGCAATCCAACCATTCAACTCTCCTATTTAATGGAATTTTCATGAAAATTTCACGCATACCAAATTTAAGGAAAACTTTTGTAGCTTTTGTGCATGTTTGGATAAAGTCTGGGGGATAAATCCTTATGAAGTTAGGTGTTTGTCCTCCCTTATGTGCTAGTCATTATTCGATGTTTCAGTCAACAAATGACGGCTGACGTAGTGTCAAGGGCTCACAAAGTCAAGGATAAACCGGGTGTTTGTATAGCAGGTCGCCCGACTCTTAATAGTCCACCGGCCGACTAGCCGACCTCTGACATGCAGTTCAAGAGCCTGGTCGGTCGGCGGTAGCGAGTCCCTGACCTGAGGCTTATTAGTGGTCTCCCTCGTCTAGGACTCATGAATGAGCTGGCACCGGCTATAACTAGCTCGAATGTCTAGATTGGTGGGGTGTTTGGGTCGGTGGCATGTCCATCTCATCCGATCGGACTTGTCGAGTCCGTCGATCGGTTGGACGGAGCTCCCTGAAGCAGGTTACTAATCCAATCGACAAAGTGACTAGCTGAGCTCGTGGCCCACACGTTAGAGGCACGTGGGCAGTATCCTGCAACGAATCCTGCTATGGATATGATTTAAGTGCATTGTAATAATCAAAGATGTGTGATGTGGCTCATGAGACAGGTTAATTACTGTGATGAGATAGAAATACGGGACAAAAGATTACAACGGCGAGTCTAATAAATAACCTAGATCTTATGATGTAACTCACCTTAAAGGTGATAAGATGTCTTCACATAATGGGGTTTGGGAGACGTCTATATAAAGGTCCCCTCATCATACGCAAGTAGCTTCTTATCTGCTTCTTCACTTTTTGCTACTTCTCCATTTTTATATTTCTTCCACCATTGACCTGACTTTATCGTCAGAGTGCCTGTGTTGAGGACTCCCATAGCCAGTCTCTAATAGTTCCTTTTCCTCACAGTTCACCAGAGCTCTTCGCTGGCCACCCATTGTCCGACCACTCTCCAAGTGGTCCTCTCGCAGTCAACACAGCTCCTCGTTATCAGGTGTCTTCTTCCTCACTTCTCAACAGAATCAAATTTACACATTTTGTGGAAATTCTCACCTGATCAGAAGTACGAAGATGACCGACTCCAACAAGATGGCCATCACCATCCCCCTCGAGGATTTCGAGCTACTAGTCGCAGCGAAGGCCTAGAAATTGGCTTAGAAGCTACAGCCTAGTGGTATGTCGACTACCAAATTTCCTATCACAGTCGCCACCTCTCTAAGTGAAGCACAAGCGATAGTTTGACCCTACAACATAACACACTTCCCAAAGGAGTTCGTCCGAATGGAAAGGGGGGGGGGGGCGAAGCCCAGTAAGGGAAAACGCCAGCCGATCAACGTTCTCCTGATGGTTCGAGTGAGCCCTTCTTGGTAGAAATACTCAGCGGCCCCTTGCCGCGACACTTTCGACTCATGTCCATTGTGGAATATGGAGGATCTACCGACTCAAAAGAGCATCTCATGAAGTTTGAGAACGCCACCATGCTGCATCAAAATACCGACAGAATCAAGCACCGAGTTTTCCTGAGCACATTTTCCGGCTCAGCGCAACGGTGGTTCTGCCACCTCCTGAGTGGCTCAGTACACAACTTCAAGGATTCAAGAAGTTGTTCCTGCAGCACTTCGCCAATAGCAAAAGATACCACAAGATTAGCCTTAACCTTTTTGCTTTAAAACAAGGCCCAAGAGAATCCCTGAGGGCATACATCAAGAGATTCAACCAGGTAGGGATAGACGTGCTAACCACCACACTCAAAGTGATGGCAAGCACCTTTTCACAAGGGCTACATGACGGAGAGTTCTTCCGTTCCCTAATACAAAAGCATCTGAAGGACTTCGACTGTCTCCTAGACAGGGCTATTAAATATATCAACGTGGAAGAGGCATAGACCACTCGACGGAAGGAGGTGACCCCAGCCCAAGCTCCACCCACCGGTCAAAAGATACCCACCGGTCAAAAGATAAACTCCCCGATTGGACCTACTCATAGCCCTCGGTTGGCACAACATAGGTCAAACCAAGAACAAAGATAGGTATAGTAGATGGCTCAAGGTTGTAGGCCTGCCCTCGAAAATGAAAGCCTTTTTGCACTTACCATCAAAACAACACTCATGACACCAAGAATTGTCGGCAATACAGCAGAGAGCAAACCCAACCAACTCAAGGGGGATTTCCACACCACCCCCAAAGAAACACTAGAAACCAATGAGGGCAGCAAGCCAGACAACATAAGACAGAGCCGACAGGAACGTCGCTCGTGACCAAGAGGCAATTAATCCCTCTAGTTGAGCAGCCACAGTCTCATTACGAAGACATCGACAAGGATGGGAAAAATCGGAGAAATGTCGTCTAGGGGATGTGGGTATTATTTCAGGATGACCTACATATGGCGAATCTAACCGAGCTAGGAAATCCCAAGTGCGCCGCCAATTGGAGATCCATGTAGTCAAAACTAGCCAAGCCTGGGCTCAAGGCCCCCCAAGTGAGTTTTGGTCTGCAAGATTTGCAGGGCTTGGAGACCCACCACAAAGATGTCTTGGTCATCACCACCGTTATCACTAATTGCCGAGTTCATCGCTACTTCATGGATACTGGTAGCTCTATAAACATTCTCTTCAAGAAGGCATTTGACCAGTTGCAAATTGAAGCCATGGAGTTACAATTGGTAGCCACTTCTGTTTTTTGATTCAACGACAATAAAGTGCAACCACTCGGCCAAATCCAACTAGTCATTTCCTTAGGAGAAGAACCCTTGAAGAGAACCCGACGGTTGATCTTACTAATTGTGGATGTGCCATCCGCCTACAACACTATTCTTGGCTGATTAGCGGTTGACGAATTTCGAGCAATCGTCACCATTTTTTAGCTAAAGGTCAAGTATCCGGTTGGCGATAAGGTAGGCGAAGTGAAGGGAGATCAAATAATAACAAGGCACTGCTATGCGGACAATGTCAGGATAGAAGCCGACAAAACCTTCTGAGCGCCACCAGCTAGTGCAATATGGTCCAGCCTTCCCCTGGGCAGAGCTTCATGAGGACATGGAGGAAGTGCAGATCTTACCCGATCGGGAAGAAGCAAAGATAAGGATAGTAGTTGACCTACCAACAGAGATATGCCAAGAATTGATAGCTTGTCTAACTCGAAATTAGGATGTCTTTGCTTGGTCAGCTCAATATTTGAGGGAAGTACACCAGGAGATCATGAAATACAAACTACATGTACATCCTGATGCCTGACCGGTTAAACAACGAAAGAGAGATTTTAGTGCCAATCAGAACAAGATCATCAGGGTGGATGTAGAATAACTCATGGAGGTAGGACACATAAGAGCTAGAAGTGCAATTTATGACCTGGATTGTCAATTTTGTCCTGGTATCCAAGCTAGACAACAAGTAGAGAGTCTGCATCAATTTTCGGGACCTTAACAAAGCATGCCCCAAGGACTGTTATCCCCTGTCAAGAATTTATCAAATGGTGGACTCCACAGTAGGAAATGAGCTGATCTGCATGTTGGACGCCTACCAAGGCTACCATCAAGTATCTCTTGCCGGGGAAGATCAGGAGAAAGTCGACTTCATCACTGCTGAAGGTACTTACTACTATACAGTTATGCCATTTGGGTTAAAGAACGCTGGGGCGACGTACAATGAATGATGAACAAGGTTTTCTGGGACCAGATCAGGCAGAACATCGAAGTTTAAGTGGATGACATCTTAATCAAAACTGCCCGATCAGCAAACCTGATTGAGGACGTGGATGAGACTCGTCACACCTTAAGAAGTTACAGTCTAAAGCTCAATCCTGCTAAGTATCTATACGGGGCTAGGAGCGGGAAGTTCCTAGGCTATATAGTGACCGAGAGGGGCATTGAAGTCAATACCAGCAAAGTTGAGGTGTTGCTCGATATGCCATAGCCTCGAAATTTGAAGAAAGCTCAATAGTTGATCGGTCGGATCACAGCTCTATCAAGGTTCATATCCCAATCAACCGAACAAAGCCTCTATTTCTTCAAGATCCTACGATGAGCGACAAAATTCAAATGGGACACCAATTGTGATAGGGCAT
Organism: Boesenbergia rotunda; assembly: GCA_024364735.1. Classification (NCBI taxonomy): domain Eukaryota; kingdom Viridiplantae; phylum Streptophyta; class Magnoliopsida; order Zingiberales; family Zingiberaceae; genus Boesenbergia; species Boesenbergia rotunda. Next base: position 346,005 of record JAGFNQ010006729.1, on the reverse strand, counting down.
TTGCAGAATGGAAAAATTGAAGGAGTATCTGGTCAGACTGCCCGTACTAGCTAATCCTGGAATAGGAGAACCCTTGTATGTGTACCTGTTGGCTACTCAGGGTGTTGTGAGCTCTATACTAGTGAATCAAAATGGGGACAACAACAAGTTGTGTACTTTTTTGGCACTTATTAAAGGATACCAAGTGTCGTTATAGCATACTCAAGATTGGTCTACGCACTCGTGTTATCAGACAGGTGACTCAGACCATATTTTCTAGCTCATCCCATTGTGGTACTCACCAATAGCACCCTGGGCTGAGTATTGGTAATTCCTGAAGCATCTGGTTGGCTAATTAAGTGGGCTACTGAGTTAAATGAATATGACATACGGTACCGCCTCGGACAGTAATAAAGGCCCAGACCTTAGTCGACTTTCTCAATGAGTTGCACACAGAAGAATCCAAGGATACATGAAAAATATATGTATACGGTTCTTCTGCACGACAAGGAAGCAACATTAGCATTTTTATAATTTGTCCAAAAGAAGACATGCTCCAACTATCTGTCTGCTGGATTATCAAGCCATTAACAATGAGGCAGAATATGAAACCTCATCGCTAGCCTACAAGCAGCCAAACACATCAGAGCAGCCCGAGTCGTAGTTCTCTTGCAGTATCAATTAGTTACACAGCATCTGGCTGGCCAGTTTGAAATAAATAGTGAACGACTCAAGATGTACGTGCAGGCCAATGAAAAGCTAAAGGCGGAATTCCTAGAAGTCTAGCTATAATAGATCCCAAGAGAGAATAATATGAAGGCAGATGAACTGGCTAAGTTAGTTGGGTCTATCACTCCCTGGATTCTCTCTAAGCCCATGGCATAGACACTACTCATCGCTCAGATAGAGCAGTAGGCTGAGCTAGACATACAAGGTGATTAGAGAATGCCTTTTATCTCTTTCCTACAGAATGGAGCTCTGCCAGTTGAAGCTGAGCAAACTAGGTTGATACAGAAAAGGGTCGCTCAATTCACTCTCATCGGTGACAAGTTGTATAAAAGAGCCTTTCACGGTCATTGCTCAAATGCCTCGAAGAAGAAGACGCTGACTATGTACTGCGAGAGGTGCACCTAGAGTCCTGCTAATGCTACTCAGGTGGTCGATTTGTGGCTCGGAAGGTACTGCTAGTGGGATATTTTTGCCCAACTTTGTAGAAGGATGTGGATCAACTAGTGGCCACTTGCATATCTTGCCAGAAGTATCAGAATTTAGCCCACCGGTCAACCAAGTTGCTCAGAGCCTTCACGATCTCTTGTCCATGATATCAATGTAGTATGGATATTATAGGACCTTTTCCAATGACACCCATTCAGAAAAGATTATTGCTGGTAGCAATATATTACTTTTCCAAGTAGGCGGAGGCTGAAGCTCTGGCGCAAATCACAGAGAAAACTGTCATTAAATTCCTCTAGCAAAATATCCTATGCCTATATGGAATAGCACACAAGCTGGTGTCGAATAATGGAAAGCAGTTACAAGGGAGGAAGATCCAAAAGTGGTGCTCAACTTATGGGATAAAGTAGGTCTTCACATCAGTGGCTTACTCTCAGAGCAATGGACAGACGGAGGTCATGAATAGAGAGATTATCCAAGGACTCAAGGTCAAATTAGATCGCGTGAGAGGCAATTGGGGGAACGATCTCCCTAGCGTTCTCTGGGCACATCGGACCATGCATCGCGAGAAGGTACCGACTTCACGCCATTCCACTTAGTGTATGGGAGTGAAGCAATGATGCCAGTGCAGGTAGATTGCGAATCTGATCGGAGAAGGTTGTACGACCAAGACAATGAAGAGCGACATTGCCTGGAGTTGGACTGGGTCACCGAAATTAGAGATATATAGGGCATCAACTCGGCTAACTGCGTATCGTCAAAGGATGCAACATAGGTACAACCAGAAGATACTACCTGAGGCCTTCCATGATGGCGACCTAATATGGAAGCGAATCAAAGTCGGTTGGTGATGTAAACAAGTTGGAGCCTCAATAGGGAGGGCCCTTCAAAGTGGTGTAGAAATTGACATCCGGAGCATACTATTTACAAGGCGCCAAACGGAAAAAATTAAATAGGTCTTGGAGCGCAACACACCTGCGCTTGTATTAAGTGTAACTCCTTGCAAATTCAAGTTGTAACTCGTAGCCAGGAATGATAATGTAGGGGTTCGAAGGGTCTTCGGATCGGCTTCTAGACTCTCGCCTTTGCGAGTTATAAATGTGTTTGCTCACACGAAACAACCAACCTCGCGGCAGATCGGACGTGGCATCCTACGCTTCATCATGGTCTCCCGATCGGCTTCTAGACTCTCACATTTGCGAGTTATAAATGTGTATGCTCACACGAAACAGCCGACTTTGCGGCATACCGGACGTGGCATCTCACGCTCTATTATGATTTCCCGATCTGCGTCTAAACTATCACCTTCGCGAGTTATAAGTGTGCCAGCTCACATGAAACACCCGACCTCCAAGCAGGCTGGATGTGATGTCCCACGCTCCATCATGGTCTCTCGATCGGCTTTCAGACTCTCGCCTTCGGGAGCTATAAGTGTGCCCGCTTACACGAAACAGCCGACCTCGCGGCAGCCCGGACGTGGCATCCCACTCTCCATCATGACCTCCCAATCGGCTTCCTGACTCTCGCCTTCGCGAGTTATAAGTCTGTCAGCTCACATGAAATAGCTGACCTAGCGACAAACCGGACGTGGCAACCTACGCTGTGTGTCTGCTCACACGAAATACCAATATATTGTCAATGCTACTTGCAGAAAACGGTTGTAAAGGGAACGACGCAGCAACCGACGAGTTTTGTTTACGACCGAGAGGAAGACGACTGCGAAATCAATGACGGCACCAGAAAATGGTTGCGGCAGCAACGGGAACAGATGTTGCGACGCCGCAAGATTAGAGACCGTGCACGGAATTTACTGAGGAGGCGATCACAATGAAGCTGGCAACAACCGTCAGTGGCAGAGATGAGCTAGGCAGACGAGGAGGTGGGACCGATAACAAGCTAGCGCGGTGCGTGCAGGGCATGTGGCTCCGCTACAAAGCCTTGAGACTTTCCCCCCTGAAATGTCCTGAAAGACTCCCAAGTTTCACTTTCGCCTTGACAGGCTCCCGATGCCATCTCTGATATACTACGGAACGACATCTAGGTTAATTGCACCACCCCAAAAGAGAGAAGCCAAGGACAAAAAGGAACCAGGCAAGGGATAAATGTATAAGTCCACTTCTTTTGTAACAGACACTATATTCTTCTGAATTCAGCAATTGAACTACACAAAAATGACACAAAATTCTAGTGTTAACTGTGAAGTCTAAAAGGTCAGGTAAGAACATAGCATGCCAACAAACACAATAATAGTTAATACAAATTAAAAGACTAGCTTGGCCCATACTTTCATGGGCAACACAATCATTTACAATAACTTTTTTTTTAATAAACCAATTATAAAGGAGTAAACCATAAAGCCTGCAGTGTCCATGCAGAAAAAAGCAGACTGAAAAAAGCTATGCTGCTACTAATGCTGCTACTAACAAACAAGTTTAGTGTGAGAAAGTCATGGCTTAGTTTCAATCACACAAAAACCAAACGACCCGGAGACTCAAAATCATATGCTGCAACGTGAAATGTTCCCATGAAGGTGCTCGGTGTTCTCCCGTATTTGCTTTCGTCTGTTGCAGGTCCTCGGATCCGCTATTTCGTCAAGGACAAACTAATTAATATCTGCCCGCTGGTCATGATCGCTCGCGTATTCTTCCTGTGATCCCCCGCAAGTTTGGCGACTCGCGCTCATTGTGACGCTGCTCCGTGTCCACGGCTCGGTCCGCGTGGATTGAACCTTCGGCCGGTTCCGTTTTTCATCTTCAGGGTAACGTCAACCAACCAGCTTTGCCGTTAATTGATTGTTTTAAACAGACTAATAATGATTAGCTTGAGTTTAGTAACATTTTCACTTAACCCAGAGTAATTTTCTAAATTGCATATGACTTCCATAAACTTTTGAGAATCAAATAAATTTATATTCTTAGCTTAACTTCGTGTTACAACAAATGTTGGACCAGGTGGCAGACGAACCTGAGGTGATCGGTTCGGCCTCATGAAAATTTTCCACAGGTCACCAACATAAATCGGGAAGCACTCGTGGTGGCGGTCTAGAAGTCCAGCGTCCCAAAGTTCGTCCCCCATTCGGAAGAAAAATTCTTACAAAATATATCGTAGCAAAGGATCGAACCGTAGATGCCTGAGAAGGTGACTAATCACCCTACCGTTGTACTATAACCCCGAGGGATAACTTTGTGTTGCAATGATAGAAAGCAAAGTTGTCTATGTTAATGGAAAGAAATCTATTTCATTCCCTTATGATGCTTGGTATATATACGGGAATCAGAATCAAAATATGGATATGATATTCCTGATTTTATAATCCAGTCCTTACTAGACTATCACTAAACTCATAAACCTCTCAATCAAAATCTATTGTCATTCTCATTACCATGTATACCAAACGCCCCCTTAATCTCCTATTCATTCAACTCCGATTTCTAAATATTTCTCAAGCCATGAGATTTTCTAAATTCATCATTGTATTATTATTTATTTATGACATTTATAAATTTAATAGACATTATTTATTAGTATCATACATGAACACTTCAAAATCTTTATAGAGAATATTAACAAATTAAATATGTATTCAAATGTATTCATTTAAGTTAATAATTTTTCAAGGAATGAATATAAATGAGCTCTTATCAACACTAAACTTGCTTATTAAAATCTTTGATACGTGCGCTACACTTCTTTCTACACTCGCGGGAAGAAAACTCGGGAGGCTCAACATCATTTAAGGGTGATTTGTAATTTGCTAAAATTTAGAAGGTAAATCGAACAAGTTAAAAAATTTTAGAAGACAATACAAAAGCTCCTCAAATAAAATAATACAATATTTTCCCCCCAAATAAAAAAAAGTAGGATTAACTTTTTTACAACACATCGGAAACCGGAGAAAAGCGTGTCGGGTCGGTCGAACCGGTAACCGACTCAACTGGTCCGACAGCTTTTTTCCAGACGGAGCGTCTATTAGGTGGCGGGTCCCATTGCCGCCTAGTGCAACATCCAATCACAATGCGCGTAGAATTGTGGGTCAGGAATATAGAAAGAAGAAAAATATTTTTAATGTGTTTTGGGGAATGGTGATAACACCACGCCATGATTTTAAATTCTGCACGTCGACTTGCCTTTACAGGTAAATTAATTAAGGATATTTTTTTTAATTAACGATAAGTTTTAATTTATATATTAAAGACCAACTAAAGTTATTTTCTAATTTATATATTAATTTAATATTAGTGTGTTCATTGACAAGGCAAACATAATTATAATTATATTTAGCCGACAGAGAATTGGATCCTCGGCACGTGCGGAAAACTATACGGAATAATTCATTACAATTAATAAGATGATTATCTCAACTAACTAAAGTTAATCACATAATTATGTCAATTATTAGAGGTTAGTGCTTTAATGACACAGATGATGCCTATAAAATAGTACCTCATAGAGAATCTAATGGAGCATATTATAGGGAAGGCAATTAATTAAGATTATTTTAGATTATTCACTCTTTTCTTTATTCTTTATTTTAATAATAAAAATAATTAATATTATGATATGTTTGATGAAACAAAATGGATTCCTTGAGTAATTAAAATAGAGATTAGGGACGTTATTGATTGATGCTAGTACAAAGTGGTCAATTTGATGCTAATCTCATTGCTTAATTATATGATCAAAGTGTGTACTTCACAATCTTAAAAAGTCTGGGATTAATACGAGTTTATGTTTGGTTATTTCGTATCGCACTCATTCATCAAGTTAGATAGGTAAAATAACCTAGTTCGATCGGCTTATTTTTGATGTGTGATAGAGTGTAAATAGGGTTTTAAGAGGTAGTAACTATGCTATTGAGTTGTTATTATGGTTGACTTACTTAAGTTGGATGGTTTATGTTTGATGAGTTAGAATTTGTAACAAAGTCAACTGGAAAGTGGTGGAAGAAGGATAGTGGAAAACGTACAAGGGCACGAATCACTTTTGGTTTGATGACTCATTGTCTCACGATTGCCCGACTCCTCTTCTCCTCTTGAGCTCGTCGAAGCCGCATGGAGATCGCAAGCTTCGCCTTGTTGAACTGTCTCTTTCCTTTGCTCACGCCGGTGTCGGAGGTTCGTGCTCCTTCTCCCCCGGGCGCTGGTCTTCTACTCCCATCGGAGTTCAACGGAAAAAGGCAAAGGTCGCTGAGATTCAGTGCTCTTTTCTCTCTTGTATTGCTGCAAACAAATAAGTGTGAATCGAGCTCCAATCTCCTTCATTTCGCAGTTTCTTTGGGAACTTTTGGAGAGTTGGAGTTGCTGGCCATTATCCTTGGGATTGTGATCATTGGATCTGAGTCAGGAAGCTGCCACCGGTGGAATTTCAAGTAAGATCTATAGTATTTGGTTGATATGTAGGAATAGGATGAGGTATTAAGGTTAATTGAATCTTTAGAATCCGTTTCGTTTTAGGTTTGTGATTGTTTAGATGCTGATTTTGGTCTCAGTGCTGGTTGTGGCTAGTTTAGTTGATTTCCTATAGCTATGCCGTGAGCTACAATTATGCTTGGATTTAAATTTGTGTTTGATAGGAATTGGGGTTTAAGGGTTGATTCTTTGGATTTGTGAAGTTGATTGATAGCTTTGTCCTGTGATAGGATCTAGGTCGGTTTGGTTTCGGTTTGGAGCACTGTCGTGGACCTTATTCTTGCTTGGAGTTTGATCTTGCATCTATTGTCGAATCTTATTTTGGTTTTGCTGAGTGTGCCACAAGTGGTTAGTTTGTTTGGATTATGTGTAGATTAATTCCCTAAATCTTGTTGGCCATGAGTATAAGGTTGTGGATGTTCTGATAGGAGTTTGAGGTTCTATGTGAGCTATTTGTTTTGTTTTAATTCCCTATAATCTTTGTGTATGTGAGATCTTGTAAACTGATCAAAAGTCATTTTGATACCTTATAGAGACTCTTTTTTTTTTATTTACAAGGACTATAATTTTTTTTTGATACCTTATAGGGACTATTTTGATCTCACTTGATATTGTGGAATCTTGCTCTGTACCCCTTTAGGGTTGGGAATGAGCCAAGGTTTTTGAGATGTGGTCGTTGTAATTTTCTAGGGGTATATTTTGGAATTTAACCTAATGACCTAATCTTCATAATTAGGTTAAGAAGGAACACATAGTTGTTTTTAGATTTACTTAAATAGATGTTATAATTAGGATTTATCCTAATTATGTTTAATATCTTGTTTAATTAGTCTATTAATTATATAAATAGCTAAAAATATGTTTTTGATACATGATACTAATTTGGATACATATTATAGATCGAGAGGGGGGTTTTCTCTCATGTATACTACGTTTACGAGACGGATATTTTTTACTTGATTATGTAGTGTCTTTTATCTTAAATGCATGATTATTTTATTATCTGAGTAGGTTGATTTACCTTAACTTTATTTTGCTTGTATTTCTATTTGATACTTTCTTCACTTAACCTTTGAGTTAATCAAAGATTTCATCTATACAATCTCATCTATTATTTTCTGATCTAAAGAGTATCGTTTGTACGCGAGTAATTTAGAATTATCATGTAACTTATCTAGGGTGTTGTTGGCATTGAATATACCCTACCTAGTAGATTAGTTACATGTCCATTCATTATGGTATTGATTGGATATATATGGTTCGTATTCATTGCATGATGGTTGACTTGATTTAGGTTATGTACGTTGGTATCATGCACCATATTACACTGTTCTATGCCGACGAATATCTGTTTCCTTGTGGTTAAGCCCGTCATTAGTGATATAGTTTTTTGCTCATTCAAATACTTAGAATAGTGGTAGTTGTTGGAAAGATAGGTAGATTGGTTGTGCTCTCTCCCTTTTACTTGAGATTTTAGAGCGGTTGTGCTCCCTCTTGGGGTCTTATAGAATGGTTGTGCTCCCTCTTTTTTTGGGGTCGGGATGCGGTTGTGCTCTCCAGCATCCTATCCACTTAGCCACTCAGAGCAGTGTAGTTGGAGTGCATACAGTTGGCACAACCCTGCCAGTTGACCACATAGATGTGATGTGATAGTTGTAAGACTAGTGTCCAAGAGTGACACATATCATTGTAACATGTGCATATGATGCATCATGCATTTTGTTTGTGTTAGCTATATTTGCTTAAGTTATGATTGTTGCACTTGTTTGACATGCATATATCACTATGATTTGCACTTATTATATAATCTCGACCTGCTTAGTAGTATGAGCAGGCTTGTTGATATATCATGGAGATTTCTGATCATGGCCTTGCATGTTATACTAATTTTGAGTATGCATATTTAGTTGATATGTTTAAATTTTGCTCTATTCCAGAGACTGTATATTATTGATTTTTTCTGCTTGTTATATTCGTTATATACTATACATTTATCAATTTATTATATCCGCAGAGTTCACCTAGACTCGTCATCCCTTACTTTTATTTTTGTTTCAGATAGTTGATAGTTGTGCCTCGTGCTGCAGGAGAGGATCCATCTACCAGTCCCTTAACGTCGGTAGTTGTTTCGTATTTTTTTTATTAGAC